>CAJUXJ010000104.1:0-34177 GCA_910589775.1 Avena eriantha
GAACAACAGATCACACTCAATTATAGTTGGCAGATTCGAACACAGGGTAATTCCAGAGGTTCTATGAAAGAAAAACTCCAAAATATTTTAACGTGGTCTAAACCTAACTTGTGACTGCTACGGAGGTTTATATGAGGGCTGGGGCGTCCTCCCTCTAAAACGGGCCTAAAACAACCCATAAACTGGCCCAAACTGATCGGTTCGACTCAAACTAATACATACCGACCCATATATGGGTCGGCGTTATTGGCACGCAGTCCAAACATCATGGAAAACCTCAAACATGTAATTCCTTGTGCGCCATCTCTGCTCTTGCTCATTCGTGATTTCCTCATTCCGTCCTAGTGCGCCTGCCTCCAGCTCCTCCCTCGCGCACTTGTTGATATTGGAATCAGCGCTTGTCCTTCTTGCTGCAACTCTCCTCCTCCTCGCGCAACGCTTGTGTTATCAATAAACCTGATCATACAAAGATACATAGACTTAGGTACTATAAAGTTCTCATTAAGTAAACATCAGGTTCAATTAAGAGTGAATTCACCTGTTGCTCAATCAGCTTTGCACGAGCTCTTGTAATGGTCCAATCCTGATTTCATTGGACTTGTTCCTTGCAGCAACATCTTCATTGTGAATAGGAGTCGGAGATAGGGAATAGTATGGATGTCCTCATCATCTCCCCCCCTTCAAAAGGCGTCGACCTCGACCTCCAAGGTCTTCTCCAGCATATGGTGATAAATCAGCAACGTTGAAGCTGTTGCTAGCACCACCAAACTCCTCAATAGGTATATCAACTAAGTAGGCATTATCATTAGTTTTGGCTAGCACTTTGTAAGGACCAGCACCATGTGGCTTCAACTTGGACTTGCGAAGTAGTGGAAATCTGTCCTTGCGTAGATGCACCCAAACCATATCTCCAGGCTCGAACAACACTTCTTTTCTGCTTGATCCTTGCAGCAGCAATCTTCTTGCCTTTCTTCTCAATAGCCTCTCGAGGCTTCTCATGTATTTTCTTCACATAATCAGCACGTTTTGATGCCTCCATATCAACTCTCTTGTAATGGCAAAGGCAACATATCAAGTGGCGTCAATGGCTTGAAACCATATACCACCTCAAAAGGACAAAGCTGAGTAGTTGAATGCACAGCCCTGTTGTAAGCAAACTCAACATGTGGCAAACACTCTTCCCACTCCCGCAGATTCTTTTTAATCATGGTCCTTAGTAGCTGTGAAAATGTTCTATTCACCACCTCCGATTGACCATCTGTTTGGGGGTGACATGTAGTACTAAACAGCAACTTCATTCCTAGCTTCCCCATAAGGTCTTCCAAAAGTAGCTCATGAACTTCACATCACGGTCAGAAACAATCGTCTTTGGTACGCCATGTACTCTCACGATGTCCCTAAAAAACAGGTTAGCAACATGCGACGCATCGTCGCTTTTGTGGCAGGCAATAAAATGAGCCATCTTAGAGAACCTATCCACTACCACAAATATAGAATCATGACCTCTCTGAGTTTTAGGTAGACCTAGCACAAAATCCATACTAATGTCTTCCCATGGAGTAGTCGGTGCAGAGAGAGGTGTATACAAACCATGAGGCTTCAGCTTGGATTTCGACTTGTGGCAAGTAATACATCGGCTCACAAATCTGTACACATCACGCCTCATCTTGGGCCAATAAAAATGATCAGCAAGCATGAGCAAGGTCTTCTCACGCCCAAAGTGACCCATCAAACCACCAGCATGTGATTCCTGCACTAAGAACAAACGCAACGACGATTCTGGAATACATAGTTTGTTAGCTCGAAACAAATATCCATCATGTATATGATACTTATCCCATGCGTTTCTAAGAGCACATAAACAATATGGTTCAGCAAAATCATGGTCAGTTGCATAAAGTGCACAATAGCTTCTAATCCAGGAATTTTAACATCAAGATTGGTTAATAGCATGTTCTTCCTAGATAGAGCATCAGCAACAACATTCTCTTTTCCCTTCTTATAATTAATGATATAAGGAAAAGACTCAATGAACTCAACCCATTTAGCTAATCTTCTATGCAAGTTTGATTGAGCTTTCAAGTATTTCAATGCTTCATGATCAGAATGTATGATGAATTCCTTTGGCCACAAATAATGTTGCCAAACCTCAAGTACTCTCACAAGTGCATACAATTCTTTATCATAGATTGAATAATTCAAACGAGCACCAGTCAATTTCTCAGAAAAATAAGCTATAGGCCGACCCTCTTGCATCAAAACGCCACCTATGCCTATACCACTAGCATCACATTCAACTTCAAATTGCTTCGAAAATCAGGTAATGCAAGCAATGGTGCAGAAGTAAGCAAACGTTTCAATGTATCAAATGCAATGTCTTGGGCCGCACCCATACAAAAGGAACACCTTTGTTTGTCAAATCATTTAATGGTGCAGCAATGGTGCTAAAATCTTTCACAAAGCGCCTATAGAAACCAGCGAGACCGTGGAAACTACGCACTCGACTTACATTCATTGGAGTAGGCCAATTCTGAATTGATTCAATTTTAGATTGATCTACCTCTACTCCATGCTTAGAAACAACAAATCCTAGGAATATGACCTTATCTTTTGCAAATGCACACTTCTCAAGATTAGCATATAGTTTATTTCACGTAACACTTGCAAAACTTGTCTAATATGAATGCAATGTTCAGGTTTAGTGTGGCTGTATATGAGTATATCATAAAAGTAAACAACCACGAAACGACCAATAAACTCTCTCAAAACATGATTCATCAAACGCATGAAAGTACTAGGTGCATTAGTAAGACCAAACGACATGACTAACCACTCATACAAACCGAATTTAGTTTGAAAGCAGTTTTCCATTCATCCCCTTCTTTCATCCTAATTTGATGATAACCACTACGCAAGTCAATTTAGAGAAAACAGCAGCACCACTCAATTCATCTAGCATATCCTCTAAGCGTGGAATAGGATGACGATATCGAATAGTGATGTCATTAATCGCTCTACAATCAACACACATGCGCCACGTACCATCTTTCTTAGGAACTAAAATAACAGGAACAGCACAAGGGCTAAGAGAAACACGAATGTACCCTTTATCCAGCAACGCTTGTACTTGCTTCTGAATTCCTTAGTTTCTTTGGGATTAGTCCTGTAGGGTGCACGGTTGGGAAGTGTGGCGCCAGGAATCAGATCCACTTGATGTTCTATACCACGCAATGGAGGCAACCCTGCGGGTACGTCTTCTGGAAACACGTCCCCAAAGTCCTGCAAAACAGAAGAGACACCAAGAGAAATAGGGGTCATGTCGTTAGAAACCAATACCTCGCCCTTATACATGAGCACAAGTGGCATGGCTGTAGGATCCTCACGAAACTCTCTCATATCCTCCTTGGTGGCTAATATCAACAAACCAGGCACTCTCTCACTTTTCGTTATATCACTCAATTGAGGCTCAATTACATCAGGAACAGCTATCACACAATCTCGCCTAGTGGTAGTATCTTCCTTCAAATCACCTCTATATTCTGGCGAGAGTCATTCACAATTTCTTGTGGTGTCATTGGCTGCATAGTAATCTTCTTTCCTTTAAATTCCAAGTGATATGTATTGGCTCGGCCATTGTGTTGCACATGGCGATCATAGAGCCAAGGCCGACCCAATAGTAGGTGACAAACAGTCACAGGAACCACATCAAAATCAATAGAATCTTTGTATGGCCCTATTTGACAATTCACTCGTACCATATGATTTACCTTCATCTCACCATTGTTGCTCAACCATTGTATGTAGTATGGCTTGGGATGAGGTAAGTATGTCAAATTCAGTTTGGCACATAGTTCCATACTTGCAAGATTTCTGCAGCTACCTCCATCAATAATGACCTTGCAAGCTTTATTTGGTCCAACTAAAGATTTTGTTTGGAACAAGTTGCAATGCTGGGATTCCTCAACCGGTTGCACACTAAGTACACATGAAGATACGACAATAGTTGGTGCACGCTCAGCATATGCATCAGCACCAACCTCGCCATCATTAATATCATCATCAGAAGCTTCATCTCCACTTTCTACTTCACCTTGTTCATTAACAAACATAACCTTGCTGTTTGGACAATCCTTCTTGTAGTGACCTCTACCACCACAAGTGTGCACACCACATCACACGAGTACGTGCAGTAGACATGTTGGAACCCGAGCTAGCAGCAGGAGCAGCGGGTTTCCGGGCATTAGAACCAAACGAAGGTGTACTTGCTGGTTTGGCCGATGGTGTAAACGGAACAACAACTGTTGGTGTGACTGTAGGAGGAATAGATCGGGCCGAAAATCTGCTGGAGGATGGAAAACGAGTACGTGACTTCGTGATGAGGATATCTACGGGGATTATGATGATTCTGACTGCCTGAACTGGAAGGAAATACTTAGTCAAATCAATAATGACTATCAGGTGAATTCATTCTTAATTGAACCTGATGTTTTACTTAATGAGAACTTTATACTACCTAAGTCTATGCATCTTTGTATGATCAGGTTTATTGATAACACAAGTGTTGCGCGAGGAGGAGGAGAGTTGCAGCAAGAAGGACAAGCGCTGATTTCCAATATCAACAAGTGCGCGAGGGAGGAGCGGGAGGCAGGCGCACTAGGACGCAATGAGGAAATCACGTATGAGCAAGAGAGAGAGATGGCGCACCAAGAATTACATGTTTGCGGTGTTCCACGACGTTTGGACCGCGTGCCAATAAGGCCGAACCCATATATGGGTCGGTATGTATTAGTTTGAGTCGAACCGAGTCAGTTTGGGCCAAGTTATGGCTGTTTTTAGGCCCGTTTAGAGGGGAGGACGCCCCAGCCCTCATATAAACCTCCGTAGCCGTCACAAGTTAGGTTTTTTAGACCACGTTAAAATATTTTGGAGTTGTTTCTTTCATAGAACCTCTGGAATCACCCTGTGTTCGAATCTGCCAACTATAATTGAGTGTGATCTGTTGTTCCATTGGGAATAGTAGATTGCATACTACCGTTCGTGGTCACGGCTGCGTGCGCAAGAGTGTGGTGTTGTGAATATCCTACAAGGTTCGAGAGCTGTTGCATTGGCATCAGGGATCGAGCGGGAGAGATCATAGCTACGCACTAGTTATCTATCATCCACCATCACCATCGCCAAGAGCTTGCTGAGAAAATCGGGCCACCCCATATCATCTTGGTATCAGATTTCCTCGTTGCCTCGGTAAGCAATCCACAATCCATCCATAGATTAGAGAGTGTTTTTCATCCTATACAGAAAAAGCCCCACAAAAAGAGTTGCCATAGCCTAGATTACATCGTATTCGAGTAATAGTTGCTAATCGCGTTCCTCTATTAGATTAGATCTAGATCTGTTCTTCGTAGATTTGTTTTCTAGTGTTCTAGTTGTTTTCCACCATCTTTTTCCGCTACCATCAAGTCAGATCCGATCCAAGTAAAGAGTCCTAGTTGTGTACTACTTGGCGAGCAAAAAAAAAATTCGGCTCGCTGCCTCACGCCTGACTGCAGACAAGTCTGTGCTCTAGCGTGACCCAAAAAAAAGTTCCGAAAAAAAAAATCGAACCGTCGCCTTACCACAGACCAGTCTGTGCTAGTACGAGAGGAAAAAAAACTGCCGGCATCCTGCCGCGGCAGGATTTTAGGCCGTTTTTCTGCCGTGGCAGAGACCAATTCTCAGGTCAATTTTTTTCTTTTTTGTTTATTTTTTTTACTGAGTCCACATAGCGTACCTATCCTTGTGAGCCTTAGTAAGCCTTTCTTTGTGTCTATAACTATCCTACGAGACTAGCGTGCTTAGTGCTCTACGGGCTGCTCAGTTAGCAATCTTGTGCCCATTTCGTTGAGACATTGCTAGCGTCTCTCCTTGTGCATTGCAACACGAGCATTCCTCCGACATACCTTACTTTTGAGCTCATTTTCATAGTTGCAATTGCCCCATTTATCTCCACCGTGTGTGTTTCCATGGGTCTTTGTCATACGATCAGCACTAGGACTTGTTTGCGGTGTAGATAGGATACCATACCTATAGCTCCACCATAAATACCCTGTGTGCCCTGTGATCGTTCTGTATACCTTTGATATTCACTTCATCACTTCAGTGCATCAGTCTTTGATTACGTTTGGTAGAGCATCTCTATTCACTTTGGAACGGTAAGATCTTCTTTCTTATCAGTTGTGAGTGAGTTGTGAGAGTTTCCACCATACTGATTTTGATTTGTGCACTAATGTACTAATCATGTCTTCTAGTAGTGTTGATGTGATGCAGAAAATGGAGGCAGGTGATGTTACAAATAATGTGGAGACGTACAGTGACAAATTCTTCGACAATTGGCATTGTAGTGCAATTTTTTGGAAGGAAGAACGCGGTATTTTTGATGGTGATGGTCTTTTCCACCATAGTGTGATGATTGGTGAGCGATGTGCTTCCATTACCATTGATAGTAACTCTACTATTAATTTGATCAGCGTTGAAGTTGTACAAAAGTTGCAGCTACCCACATGTGCCCGTGCGGTGCCATATCTCTTGCATTCATCATATGGCACATTGCTGATTTCACACACCGCTGATGTTCCTATGACTTTTAAAGAGCATACTGAGATTGTGCGCTGTGATGTATCTCCAATACCACTTGATTCTTGTCACATACTATTGGGAGAACCTTGGAGCAGAAGGTTTGACGCTCAAATATGTCCTGTTGTTGGAAGGATTTCTTTCAAATGGAACATGAAGAGGCGTGTTATGCTCAGGATTTCAGCCGACAAATTTCATGAGTATCATCTTCTTCGCAAGGAGAGGACAAAAGAGTTCAGTTTGTCTGCTAAGTACAAGGTCATGATGAATGGTGACAATTCTATTATTTGTCATCTTGAACACGGTGTGCATTACAACCCATGTGAGAATGAGAGCCACATAGCCAAGCTGAGTGAGAGTGTTATCAAAAGTGAGCTGTGTGATTCCACTAAACGTGAGGTTGAGAGCATCCATTCTAAGAGGATGAGAGAAAAAGAAAACATCAGTGCAGTAGATGCTAATACATGTGAGGATATTTCTACTAATGTAATCATCTCTACTCCTGTTCTTGTTTCTTGTGCTATGCAGGTTGCTTTTGAAGAAAGGGAGCCGCCTATTTTACAACCTGCATCACACGATCTGGTATTGTTACTTGAGGAGGATGTCGTAGTACCTACTACAGCTGAGAAGTTTGTTAATGACATTGGTACTGATTTGGAGCTTCAGCCAACATGTGCGACATATTGTGAGTCTATTCCTTTACTGAAGCCTCCTTCTGATTTGCCTTGCACTACTGTTTCAGCACCATGTGATAGTTTACCAAATTCAAATTTGATCATGTGGTACTGATAACACATAAGGAAATACTTGCTCGAATACCACCTGCTGATATTGTGTATTCCATCATGCTAAATGAACCTATGAGTATGAGTTGTGCTATGGATAAGATTTCTGAAATTTCATTTCTGAATTCTAGCACATATTCTCCTTGTTTCACTTTCAATCTGATTGGTGAATATAGCATGCATGAAAATTTTCTTGTGGATCACATATGCATTACTTGTGATCGAATCGCTGAACTGAAACATGCTGTTTTCAGCCATACATGTTGTGTGTCGACGATTTTGTGTTGTGAGATATATGCAAAAATTTGTGATAATATGAAACTAAAGTCAGGTCTAGTTGATATAATGCAGCCAACACAAGTAATTTTACCTATGTTGGATCGTTGTAATCTTGCTAGAATAGAACCCCAGTTTTCATATTCATTGTGTTTATCCCAAAATTCGTTGTCTAGTTGTGCTAATGCTTTATACTTCACTTATATTTGCAAATTGAGTTGCATTTTACATACTAGACAACATGATCATGTTCATAATAATCAGAGTAGCGCAGTTGAAGCATGGCATGATTCAATTTGGTTTTCAGACATATTAAATTGGTTTGATCTTGTTCACAAATTTGATCATAGATCTTCTTTGAGAAAACTGAATTTAATATTGAAGAACATGACTATCTATTTAGTTGTTTTTTACCATGATCATGATTCTTTGTACTTCACTTATACCTGCAATTTAAGTTGCTTGATGTATACTGGACATACTTTTCATGTGAACAACAATAATACAACATGTTATATATACATATACTTTGCGTACACGTTGTTCTTTTTGTTTCTCCCACTTTCAGCTTACCTAAAGCCGAGGACGGCTTTTCATGAAGAAAGGGAGGATGATGAGGATATCTACGGGGATTATGATGATTCTGACTGCCTGAACTGGAAGGAAATACTGAGTCAAATCAATAATGACTATCAGGTGAATTCATTCTTAATTGAACCTGATGTTTTACTTAATGAGAACTTTATACTACCTAAGTCTATGCATCTTTGTATGATCAGGTTTATTGATAACACAAGTGTTGCGCGAGGAGGAGGAGAGTTGCAGCAAGAAGGACAAGCGCTGATTTCCAATATCAACAAGTGCGCGAGGGAGGAGCGGGAGGCAGGCGCACTAGGACGCAATGAGTAAATCACGTATGAGCAAGAGAGAGAGATGGCGCACCAAGAATTACATGTTTGAGGTGTTCCACGACGTTTGGACTGCGTGCCAATAAGGCCGAACCCATATATGGGTCGGTATGTATCAGTTTGAGTCGAACCGAGTCAGTTTGGGCCAAGTTATGGCTGTTTTTAGGCCCGTTTAGAGGGGATGACGCCCCAGCCCTCATATAAACCTCCGTAGCCGTCACAAGTTAGGTTTTTTAGACCACGTTAAAATATTTTGGAGTTGTTTCTTTCATAGAACCTCTGGAATTACCCTGTGTTCGAATCTGCCAACTATAATTAAGTGTGATCTGTTGTTCCATTGGGAATTAGTAGATTGCATACTACCGTTCGTGGGCACGGCTGCGTGCGCAAGAGTGTGGTGTTGTGAATATCCTACAAGGTTCGAGAGCTGTTGCATTGGCATCAGGGATCGAGCAGGAGAGATCATAGCTATGCACTAGTTATCTATCATCCACCATCACCATCGCCAAGAGCTTGCTGAGAAGATCGGGCCACCCCATATCACTTCGCCTCTTCTGCCAACTGGGATTCGGCCTCTCTAGCATGATGCAACAACTCATTCATGGTCTCATACTTATGATGACGAACAATGCTCTTTATTGGTAACTTCAAATTGTTCAAGAATCGTTGCATGGTCATCTCAATGGACTCACGAATTCTAGCACGATGCATAAGAGTCTCCATCTCCATGTAGTACTCATCTACTGTCATTGTGCCTTGCTTCAATTGCGTCAATTTATCAAAAACTGATCGCAAGTAGTTGGTTGGAACAAAACGAGCCTTCATGATTTGTTGCATCTCGCGCCAATCCATTACAGGAAGTTCATTGTCCTCCCTCCTATGTTGCACAAGAGCATCCCACCAACGTAGATCATAACCATCAAATTCAGATGCTGCAAGCTTGACCTTCTTGTCTTCTGGATAGTCAAATAAACGCCAGAGTTTCTCAATCTTCAGCTCCCATGTGAGGTAATCTTCAGGATCAATGGAACCATCAAACTTAGGAATTGAGAATTTTGGCTTGCCCAAACCATCATCAGTAGCTTGGTTGGGAACACGTTGAGCACGCCCAAGAGGAGCATACCCACGGCCATGAGCAAGTGCATGGGCAGGTGCATGGGCAGGTGCAGGGACAGGTGCATGGGCAGGGGGAATAGCACATCCCCAGCCAATAGGTGGAGCAGCATCCACAGCGCTACCCTCATCAAAATCATCAAAGGCATCATCATGTTGAGGCTCTTCCCTTCTATGTAGAGCGGCTGTCAAACCCTCAATGGACTGCTGCAAAGCGGTGACATTGACATTGAGCATAGCCACTTGTGTTTGAATAGTATCAACCGTTCCAACATGGTGATCCAATCTCATATTCATATCCTGGAGATTCTTGTCAATGGCATCTATCGTGTGAGTAAACACACGTGTCAAGTGGGACTTCAAAGCCTCATACTCACACCAATTAACAAGCTCCTCATCCTTGTTTTTCTGCATCACAACATCATCATCACTAGAAGACATGATTAGTAGGTTAGTGCACAAAATTCAAAATCTGTATGGTGGAACTCTCACAGCTCACTCACAACTAATAAGAATGGAGATCTTACCGTTCCAAAGTGAATAGAGATGCTCTACCAAACAAAATCAAAGACTGATGCACTTGATGTGATGAAGTGAATATCAAAGGTATAGAGAATGATTGCAGGGCACACAGGTTATTTAAGGTGGAGCTATAGGTATGGAATCCTAACTACACCGCAAACAAGTCCTAGTGCTGATCGTACAAATACCCAAGAAACACACACGTGGAGAAAAACGTGGCAATGCAACTATGAAGGGTGTTGCACTATGCTCGAGAGACACTAGCAAAACTCAAAGTAAACAGGCACAAGATTGCTCAATCTACCGGTGCACAAAGATATCACTAGGCCTCTTGCTCAAATTCTCTTTTTCTACAACTTTTCTTTTTTTTCTTTTTTTTTCTTTTGTATAGCTTTTTCTTTTTCTATCTTGCTCTTTTTTATATATAGATAACACACGGCCAATTACAAAGTACAGCACCAAAAGTCCTAAGAGCAGCCTGTAGGAGCGCAAACTAGTCTCAATAGGCAAGTTCCTACACCTATGTAGTAGATTGGCTGTGGCTAAGGGTTTTGGAAAAGTGCAAATCGATCACACTTTGTAATTATGTTGTCGTGGCAGCAAAACGGCCAGAAAACGTGTTGCGGCAGAGCAGTAACTTGGTAACTCAGAAAGTCCTGCCGTGGCAGAGAAAACACAGAAATCCTGCCGTGGCAGACTTTGTAACCTGGAAAGTATTTTTGGTAACCTGGAAAGTATTTTTGGTAACCTGGAAAGTCCTGCCGTGGCAGAAAACGACTCTGAAATCCTGCCGTGGCAGACTTGGTAACTTGATAACTTCGAAAGTAAATTTTTTTTCCACTAATGCAACCCGAATCGGCCTGGAGTCAAAACACAAGGACTCGAAACTAGATCGGATCTACTAGATGGTGGCGGAAAACAATGGTGGAAAACGAACTAGACAGAAGAAAAACGATGGAAACAAAACAGATCTAGACTAATTGATGAACACGACCAGCAAGTATGACTCGTCTATGATGTAATCTAGTCTATGGCAAATCTTTTTGTCGGGCTTTTTCTGTATAGGACTAAAAACACTCGCTAATCTATGGGTGGCCGCTCTGATACCAAGATGATATGGGGTGGCCCGATCTTCTCAGTAAGCACTTCTCGATGGTGAGGGCGGATGATAAATAACTAGCCTGTAGCTATGAACTCTCCCGCTCGATCCCTGATGCCACTACAACAGCTCTCGAACCTTGTAGGATATTCAGAACACCACGCTCTTGCGCACGCAGCCGTGACCACGAACGGTAGTATGCAATCTACTAATTCCCAATGGAACAACAGATCACACTCAATTATAGTTGGTAGATTCGAACACAGGGTAATTCCAGAGGTTCTATGAAAGAAACAACTCCAAAATATTTTAACGTGGTCTAAACCCTAAACTACGGCCCCCCCATCTATTTAAGGGCTAAGGGTCGTTGGCTACAACCAGGAATAACAGTTCGACTCAACCTAGACTAAGATACAACCGACCCAAGGTGGATCGGCTCAAGGCGCGCAGGCCTACTCTGCGGTGGCAGAGTCAGACCCAGTTTCTTTGTCGCGGCAGGCTGCCGCGGCAGAAAACTGTGTGGTTTCTCTGCCGCGGCAGAGATCCCTCGACCATGTGTTGATCTCCTCGTGGAGTGCTCCTTGCGCTTCCTCCCTCTCCTCCCTCGCGCATTCCTCATTGATCAACACGCCATGTTCCTTCAGCTCCTCACTCTGTGCTATGCCTTCTTCTCCTAAGTACCTGATCAATCAATAATTCAAAGACTTAGGTAGTATAAAATTCTCATTAATTAAAACACCAGGTTCATTAAGAAACAAGTTCACCTGTTGTTCTTGTAGCTTAGCACGAGCTCTTGTGATAGGTCCAATCCTTATCTCATTGGATTGATCCTTCTTTGCAATTGGAACATCTTCATTAGTAATTGCGGTAGGTGTAATTGTAGGGATGTCCTCATCATACCACATATGGATCCACAAGTGTCATTGCATGTGTGCTCTTTCCACAATCCACCCATGGATCCACCAGTGTCATTGCATGTGTGTTCTTTTTAGTAACAACAACCAGTGTCATTGCATGTGTGTTCTCTTCACAATCCACCTATGGATCCACCAGTGTCATTGCATGTGTGTTCTTATTAGTAATAACAACCAGTGTCATTGCATGTGTGTTCTCTTCAGACACCACACATGGATCCACCAGTGTCATTGCATGTGTGTTCTTTTTACTAACAACAACAAGAGTCATTGAAATGTGTGCTCTCTTCAGAGACCACATATGGATCCACCAGTGTCATTGCATGTGTGTTATTTTCACTAACAACAACCAGAGTCATTGCATGTGTTTTTTTTAACATACCGCATATGGATCCACCGGTGTCATTGCATGTGTGCTCTTTTCAAAATCCACCCATGGATCCACCAGTGTCATTGCATGTGTGTTCTTTTTAGTAACAACAACCAATGTCATTGCATGTGTCTTCTCTTCACATACCACCTATGGATCCACCAGTGTCATTGCATGTGTGTTCTTTTTAGTAACAACAACCAGAGTCATTGAAATGTGTGTTCTTCTCACATACCACCTATGAATCCACCAGTGTCATTGCATGTGTGTTCATTTCACTAACAACTACCCGAGTCATTTTGCATGTGTGATCTCTTCACATACCACCTATGGATCCACCAGTGTCATTGCATGTGTGTTCTTTTTAGTAACAACCAGAGTCATTTTGCATGTGTGTTCTTTTCACATACCACATATGGATCCACCAGTGTCATTGCATGTGTGATCTTTTCACAGTCCACCCATGGATCCACCGGTGTCATTGCATGTGTGTTCTTTTTAGTAACAACCAGAGTCATTTTGCATGTGTGTTCTTTTCACATACCACCTATGGATGCACCATTGTCATTGCATGTGTGTTCTCTTCACAATCCACCTATGGATCCACCAGTGTCATTGCATGTGTGTTCTCTTCACAATCCACCTATGGATCCACCAGTGTCATTGCATGTGTTCTTTTTAGTAACAACAACTAGTGGCATTGCATGTGTGCTCTCTTCAGAGACCACACATGGATCCACCAGTGTCATTGCATGTGTGTTCTTTTTACTAACAACAACAAGAGTCATTGAAATGTGTGCTCTCTTCAGAGACCACACATGGATCCACCAGTGTCATCGCATGTGTGTTCTTTTCACTAACAACAACAAGAGTCATTGTGATGAGGACATCCATACTATTCCACTATCTCCTACTTCTATTCACAATGAAGATGTTGTTGCAAAGAACAAGTCCAATGAAATCAGGATTGGACCCATTACAAGAGCTCGTGCAAAGTTGATTGAGCAACAGGTGAATTCACTCTTAATTGAACCTGATGTTTTACTTAAGGAGAACTTTATACTACCTAAGTCTATGCATCTTTGTATGATCAGGTTTATTGATAACACAAGCGTTGCGCGAGGAGGAGGAGAGTTTCAGCAAGAAGGACAAGCGCTGATTTCCAATATCAACAAGTGCGCGAGGGAGGAGCGGGAGGCAGGCGCACTAGGACGCAATGAGGAAATCACGAACGAGCAAGAGCGAGAGATGGCGCACAAGGAATTACATGTTTGAGATGTTCCACGACGTTTGGACTGCGTGCCAATAACGTCGAACCCATATATGGGTCGGTATGTATCAGTTTGACTTGAACCGAGTCAGTTTGGGCCAAGTTATGGCTGTTTTTAGGCCCGTTTAGAGGGGAGGACGCCCCAGCCCTCATATAAACCTCCGTAGCCGTCACAAGTTAGGGTTTAGACCACGTTAAAATATATTGGAGTTGTTTCTTTCATAGAACCTCTGGAATTACCCTGTGTTCAAATCTGCCAACTATAATTGAGTGTGCTCTGTTGTTCCATTGGGAATTAGTAGATTGCGTACTACCGTTCGTTGTCAGGGCTGCGTGCGCAAGAGTGTTGTGTTGTGAATATCCTACAAGGTTCGAGATCTGTTGCGCTGGCATCAGGGATCGAGCGGGAGAGGTCATAGCTACGCACTAGTTATCTATCATCCACCATCATCATCGCCATCCGCTTACTGAGAAGATCGGGCCACCCCATATCATCTTGGTTCCAGATTTCCTCGTTGCCTCGGTAAGCAATCCACAATCCATCCATAGATTTGAGAGTGTTTTTCATCCTATACAGAAAAAGGCCCACAAAAAGAGTTGCCATAGCCTAGATTACATCGTATTCGAGTAATAGTTGTTGGTCGAGTTCCTCTATTAGATTAGATCTAGATCTGTTCTTCGTAGATTTGTTTTCTAGTTGTTCTAGTTATTTTTCCACCATCTTTTTCCGCTACCATCAAGTCAAATCCGATCCAAGTAAAGAGTCCTAGTTGTGTACTACTTGGCGAGTCGGAATAATAAAAAATAAAAAATAAATAAATTCCGGCTCACTGCCTCACGCCTGACCGCAGACAAGTCTGTGCTCCAGCGTGACAAAAAAAAATTGGACGGTTGCCTTACCACAGACAGGTCTGCCCTCATACGAAAAAAAATTGTGTCTGCCGACCTCCTGCCGCGGCAGGATTTTAGGCCGTTTTTCTGCCGTGGCAGAGACCAATTCTCAGGTCAATTTTTTTCTTTTTTGTTTATTTTTTTTACCGAGTCCACATAGCGTACCTATCCTTGTGAGCCTTAGTAAGCCTTTCTTTGTGTCTAAAACTATCCTACGAGACTAGCATGCTTAGTGCTCTGCGGGCTGCTTAGTTAGCAATCTTGTGCCTGTTTCGTTGAGACATTGCTAGCGTCTCTCCTTGTGCATTGCAACACGAGCATTCCTCCGACATACCTTACTTTTTTGAGCTCATTTTCATAGTTGCAATTGCCCCATTTATCTCCACCGTGTGTGTTTCCGTGGGTCTATGTCATACGATCAGCACTAGGACTTGTTTGCGGTGTAGATAGGATACCATACCTATAGCTTCACCATAAATAACCTACGTGCCCTGTGATCGTTCTCTATACCTTTGATATTCACTTCATCACTTCAGTGCATTAGTCTTTGATTACGTTTGGTAGAGCATCTCTATTCACTTTGGAACGGTAAGATCTTCTTTCTTATCAGTTGTGAGTGAGTTGTGAGAGTTTTCACCATACTGATTTTGATTTTTGCACTAACTTACTAATCATGTCTTTGAGTGATGATGAAATTGTGTCACAGAAAAAGCAGGTGGAGGAGCTTGTTACTTGGAGAGAGTCTGTTGATAGAAATATCACCGACATACAAGGTGCTGTGGAGAATAATACTGGAGCCATCAATAATATTCAGACGCAGCTGACTGCTATGAATGTCAACTTTGCCACCTTGCAGCGTTCCATTGAGGCAATTTAGGCAACACTCCAGCCCGGACTGGCATAACATGATGTTGGGTTTGAGGACTTTGATGAGGGGAGTGCGGCTGATGCTGCTCCACATCGTGGCAGGGGACGTGCAAATCCCCTTGCACCTGCGGCTGCTCCTCTGTATGTCCGTGGGTATGCTCCTCTTGGACGTGCCCAGCGTGCTTACAATTCTGCTGATGATAGTTTGGGCAAGCCCAAGTTCTCAATTCCTTCGTTCAATGGCTCGCTTGATCCTGAGGATTATATTACTTGGGAGTTGAAGATTGAAAAGTTCTGGCGTTTATTTGATTACCCAGAAGACAAGAAGGTCAAACTTGCTGCATCAGAATTTGATGGTTACGCTCTGCGTTGGTGGGAACCTATTGTGCAGAATAGACGGAACGACAATGAACTTCCTGTGAGGGATTGGCGTGAGATTAAGGCCATCATGGTGGATCGTTTTGTTCCCTCCAATTATTTGCGTTCTGTGTTTGACAAGCCCACACAGTTGAGGCAAGGCACAATGACAGTTGATGAGTACTACATGGAGATGGAGATGCTTATGCAGCGTGCTAATGTTCGTGAATCACGAGAGATGACGATGCAACGTTTCCTCAACAATTTGAAGCTTCAAATCAAGAGTATTGTGCGTTATCACAAGTATGAGACAATGAACGAGCTGCTGCACCATGCTAGAGAGGCCGAGTCCCAGCTGGCTGAAGAGGCAAAGTCACGTGCTCGATTCCCATCTTCTAGCAGATTTTCGGCCAGATCTACACCTCCCACTATCATGCCACCAGCTGCTGTTCTGTTTACACCATCGGCCAAACCAGCAAGTACACCTTCGTTTGGTTCTAATACTCGGAAACCCGCTGCTCCTGCTGCTAGCTCGGGTTCCAACATGTCTACTGCACGTACTCGTGATGTGGTGTGCCATACTTGTGGAGGCAGAGGTCACTACAAGAAGGATTGTCCAAATCGGCAAGGTTATGTTTGTTAATGAACAAGGTGAAGTGGAACGTGGAGATGAAGCTTCTGATGATGATATTGATGACAGAGAGGTTGGTGCTGATGCATATGCTGAGCGTGCACCAACTATCGTCGTGTCTTCACGTGTACTTAGTGTGCAACCGGTTGAGGAATCCCAGCGTTGCAACTTGTTCCAAACAAAAGCTCTAGTTGGACCAAATAAAGCTTGCAAGGTCATTATTGATGGAGGTAGCTGCAGAAATCTTGCAAGTAAGGAACTATGTGCCAAACTGAATTTGACATACTTACCTCATCCCAAGCCATACTACATACAATGGTTGAGCAACAATGGTGAGATGAAGGTAAATCATATGGTACAAGTGAACTTTCAAATAGGGCCATACAAAGATTCTATTGATTTTGATGTGGTTCCTATGACTGTTTGTCACCTACTATTGGGTCGGCCTTGGCTCTATGATCGCCATGTGCAACACAATGGCCGAGCCAATACATATCACTTGGAATTCAAAGGAAAGAATATTACTATGCAGCCAATGACACCACAAGAAATTGTGAATTCTCGCCAGAATATAGAGGTGAATTTGAAGGAAGATACTACCACTAGGCGAGATTGTGTGATAGCTGTTCCTGATGTAATTGAGCCTCAATTGAGTGATATAACGAAAAGTGAGAGAGTGCCTGGTTTGTTGATATTAGCCACCAAGGAGGATATGAGAGAGTTTCGTGAGGATCCTACAGCCATGCCACTTGTGCTCATGTATAAGGGCGAGGTATTGGTTTCTAACGACATGACCCCTATTTCTCTTGGTGTCTCTTCTGTTTTGCAGGACTTTCGGGACGTGTTTCCAGAAGACGTACCCGCAGGGTTGCCTCCATTGCGTGGTATAGAACATCAAGTGGATCTGATTCCTGGCGCCACACTTCCCAACCGTGCACCCTACAGGACTAATCCCAAAGAAACTAAGGAAATTCAGAAGCAAGTACAAGCGTTGCTGGATAAAGGGTACATTCGTGTTTCTCTTAGCCCTTGTGCTGTTCCTGTTATTTTAGTTCCTAAGAAAGATGGTACGTGGCGCATGTGTGTTGATTGTAGAGCGATTAATGACATCACTATTCGATATCGTCATCCTATTCCACGCTTAGAGGATATGCTAGATGAATTGAGTGGTGCTGCTGTTTTCTCTAAAATTGACTTGCGTAGTGGTTATCATCAAATTAGGATGAAAGAAGGGGATGAATGGAAAACTGCTTTCAAAACTAAATTCGGTTTGTATGAGTGGTTAGTTATGCCGTTTGGTCTTACTAATGCACCTAGTACTTTCATGCGTTTGGTGAATCATGTTTTGAGAGAGTTTATTGGTCGTTTTGTGGTTGTTTACTTTGATGATATACTCATATACAGCCATACCGAATCTGAACATTGCACTCATATTAGACAAGTTTTGCAAGTGTTACATGATAATAAACTGTATGTAAATCTTGAGAAGTGTACATTTGCAAAAGATAAGGTCATATTCCTAGTATTTGTTGTTTCTATGCATGGAGTAGAGGTAGATCAATCTAAAATTGAATCAATTCAGAATTGGCCTACTCCAATGAATGTATGTCAAGTGCGTAGTTTCCACGGTCTCGCTGGTTTCTATAGGCGCTTTGTGCCAGACTTTAGCACCATTGCTGCACCTTTGAATGATTTGACAAAGAAAGGTGTTCCTTTTGTATGGGGCGCGGCCCAAGACATTGCATTTGATACATTGAAACGTCTACTTACTTCTGCACCATTGCTTGCATTACCTGATTTTTCGAAGCAATTTGAAGTTGAATGTGATGCTAGTGGTATAGGCATAGGTGGCGTTTTGATGCAAGAGGGTCGTCCTATAGCTTATTTTTCTGAGAAATTGACTGGTGCTCGTTTGAATTATTATATCTATGATAAAGAATTGTATGCACTTGTTAGAGTACTTGAGGTTTGGTAACATTATTTGTGGCCAAAGGAATTCATCATACATTCTGATCATGAAGCATTGAAATACTGGAAAGCTAAATCAAACTTGCATAGAAGATTAGCTAAATGGGTTGAGTTCATTGAGTCTTTTCCGTACATCATTAACTATAAGAAGGGAAAAGAAAATGTTGTTGCTGATGCTCTATCTAGGAAGAACATGCTATTAACCAATCTTGATGTTAAAATTTCTGGATTAGAAGCTATTTGTGCACTTTATGCAACTAACCATGATTTTGCTGAACCATATCGTTTGTGGCTCTTAGAAACGCATGGGATAAGTATCATATACATGATGGATATTTGTTTCGAGCTAACAAACTATGTATTCCAGAATCGTCGTTGCGTTTGTTCTTAGTGCAGGAATCACATGCTGGTGGTTTGATGGGTCACTTTGGGCGTGAGAAGACGTTGCTCATGCTTGCTGATCATTTTTATTGGCCCAAGATGAGGCGTGATGTGTACAGATTTGTGAGCCGATGTATTACATGCCACAAGTCGAAATCTAAGCTGAAGCCTCACGGTTTGTATACACCTCTCTCTGCACCGACTATTCCATGGGAAGACATTAGTATGGATTTTGTGCTAGGTCTACCTAAAACTCAGAGAGGTCATGATTCTATATTTGTGGTAGTGGATAGGTTCTCTAAGATGGCTCATTTTATTGCCTGCCACAAAAGCGACGTTGCGTCGCATGTTGCTAACCTGTTTTTCAGGGACATCGTGAGATTACATGGAGTACCAAAGACGATTGTTTCTGACCGTGACGTGAAGTTCGTGAGCTACTTTTGGAAGACCTTATGGGGGAAGCTAGGAATGAAGCTGCTGTTCCGTACTACATGTCATCCCCAAACAAATGGTCAAACGGAAGTGGTGAATAGAACATTGTCACAGCTGCTAAGGACCATGATTAAAAAGAATCTGCGGGAGTGGGAAGAGTGTTTGCCACATGTTGAGTTTTCTTACAACAGGGTCGTGCATTCAACTACTCAGCTTTGTCCTTTTGAGGTGGTGTATGGTTTCAAGCCATTGACGCCACTTGATATGTTGCCTCTGCCATTACATGAGCGAGTTGATATGGAGGCATCAAAACGTGCTGATTATGTGAAGAAAATACATGAGAAGACTAGAGAGACTATTGAGAAGAAAGGCAAGAACATTGCTGCTGCAAGGAATCAAGCACATGGTTTGGGTGGATAGGTTTCCATTACTTCGAAAGTCCAAATTGAAGCCACGTGGTGCTGGTCCTTACAAGGTGTTAGCCAAGATTAATGATAATGCCTACTCAGTTGATATACCTATTGAGGAGTTTGGTGGAGTTAGCAACAACTTCAACGTTGTTGATTTGTCACCATATGCTGGAGAAGACCTTGGAGCGTCGAGGTCGACGCCTTTTGAAGGGGGGAGATGATGAGGACATCCCTACAATTACACCTACCCCAATTACTAATGAAGATGTTCCAATTGCAAAGAAGGATCAATCCAATGAGATAAGGATTGGACCTATCACAAGAGCTCGTGCTAAGCTACTAGAACAACAGGTGAACTTGTTTCTTAATGAACCTGGTGTTTTAATTTATGAGTAAGTCTTTGAATTATTGTATGATCAGGTACTTAGGAGAAGAAGGCATAGCACAGAGTGAGGAGCTGAAGGAACATGGCGTGTTGATCAATGAGGAATGTGCGAGGGAGGAGAGGGAGGAAGCGCAAGGAGCACTCCACGAGGAGATCAACACATGGTCGAGGGATCTCTGCCGCGACAGAGAAACCACGCAGTTTTCTGCCACGGCAGCCTGCCGCGACAGAGAAACCGGGTCCGACTCTGCCACGGCAGAGTAGGCCTGCGCGCCTTGAGCCGATCCACCTTGGGTCGGTTGTATCTTAGTCTAGGTTGAGTCGAACTGTTATTCCTGGTTGTAGTCGCCGACCCTTAGCCCTTAAATAGATGGGGGGCACCGTAGTTTAGGGTTTAGACCACGTTAAAATATTTTGGAGTTGTTTCTTTCATCGAACCTCTGGAATTACCCTGTGTTCGAATCTACCAACTATAATTGAGTGTGATCTGTTGTTCCATTGGGAATTAGTAGATTGCATACTACCGTTCGTGGTCACGGCTGCGTGCGCAAGAGCGTGGTGTTGTGAATATCCTACAAGGTTCGAGAGCTGTTGCAGTGGCATCGGGGATCAAGCGGGAGAGTTCATAGCTACAGGCTATCATCCGCCTCACCATTGACAAGTGCTTACTGAGAAGATCGGCCACCCCATATCATGGTATGTGAAAAGAACACACATGCATTGACTCTGGTTGTTGTTAGTGAAAAGAACACACATGCAATGACACTGGTGGATCCATACGTGGTCTCTGAAGAGAGCACACATTTCATTGACTCTTGTTGTTGTTAGTAAAAAGAACACACATGCAATGACACCGGTGGATCCATGTGTGGTCTCTGAAGAGAACACACATGCAATGACACTGGTTGTTGTTACTAAAAAGAACACACATCTCCCGACACTAGTGGATCCATAGGTGGATTGTGAAAAGAACACACATGCAAAATGACTCTGGTTGTTGTTACTAAAAAGAACACACATGCAATGACACTGGTGGATCCATAGGTGGTTTATGAAATGAACACACATGCAATGACACTGGTGGATCCATAGGTGGTATGTGAGAAGAACACACATTTCAATGACTATGGTTGTTGTTACTAAAAAGAACACATATGCAATGACACTGGGGGATCCATAGGTGGTATGTGAAGAGATCACACATGCAAAATGACTCTGGTAGTTGTTAGTGAAATGAACACACATGCAATGACACTGGTGGATCCATAGGTGATATGTGAGAACACACATTTCAATGACTCTGGTTGTTGTTACTAAAAAGAACACACATGCAATGACAGTGGTGGATCCATAGGTGGTATGTGAAGAGATCACACATGCAAAATGACTCTGGTGGATCCATAGGTGGTATGTGAAAAGAACACACATGCAATGACACTGGTGGATCCATGTGTGGTCTCTGAAGAGAGCACACATTTCAATGACTCTTGTTGTTGTTACTAAAAGAACACACATGCAATGACTCTGGTTGTTGTTAGTGAAAAGAACACACATGCAATGACACTGGTGGATCCGTGTGTGGTCTCTAAAGAGAGCATACATTTCAATGACTCTTGTTGTTGTTAGTAAAAAGAACACACATGCAATGACTCTTGTTGTTGTTAGTGAAATGAACACACATGCAATGACATTGGTGGATCCATAGGTGGTATGTGAGAAGAACACACATTTCAATGACTCTGGTTGTTGTTACTAAAAAGTACACACATGCAATGACACTGGTGGATCCATGGGTGGATTGTGAAAAGAACACACATGCAAAATGACTCTGGTGGATCCATAGGTGGTATGTGAAAAGAACACACATGCAATGACACTGGTGGATCCATGTGTGGTCTCTGAAGAGAGCACACATTTCAATGACTCTTGTTGTTGTTACTAAAAGAACACACATGCAATGACTCTGGTTGTTGTTAGTGAAAAGAACACACATGCAATGACACTGGTGGATCCATGTGTGGTCTCTAAAGAGAGCATACATTTCAATGACTCTTGTTGTTGTTAGTAAAAAGAACACACATGCAATGACTCTTGTTGTTGTTAGTGAAATGAACACACATGCAATGACATTGGTGGATCCATAGGTGGTATGTGAGAAGAACACACATTTCAATGACTCTGGTTGTTGTTACTAAAAAGTACACACATGCAATGACATTGGTGGATCCATGGGTGGATTGTGAAAAGAACACACATGCAAAATGACTCTGGTTGTTGTTACTAAAAAGAACACACATGCAATGACACTGGTGGATCCATAGGTGGATTGTGAAATGAACACATATTGCAATGACACTGGTGGATTCATTGGTGGTATGTGAAAAGAACACACATGCAGAATGACTCTGGTTGTTGTTACTAAAAAGAACACACATGCAATGACACTGGTGGATCCATGGGTGGATTGTGAAAAGAGCACACATGCAATGACACTGGTGATCCATATGTGGTATGTGAAAAGAACACACATGCAATGACTCTGGTTGTTGTTAGTGAAAAGAACACACATGCAATGACATTGGTGGATCCATAGGTGGTATGTGAAGAGATCACACATGCAAAATGACTCTGGTTGTTGTTACTAAAAAGAACACACATGCAAAATGACACTGGTGGATCCATGGGTGGATTGTGAAAAGAGCACAAATGCAATGACATTTGAATGGTACGGGTGGATCCATAGGCGGATTGTGAAAAGAGATTTCCCCTATCTCTCTCTCACAAATCTCACAAAAGCCCAAATGTGTGGACATCCCGAACATGTGCTCACTCTGGGTGCTATGCCCTGATTGGCTGATAGAGATGTCACGCGGATCGTCTCCACCAACCGTTGATCCCATGTGATCCAACGGGCAGGATAACCCCTCCTTTCTCCACTTTTTTTATGCATGGTCAATCCGTGCCACCTCTCTATCGGTGCCACCGATACTAAACCCCCATAAACAAGTGAAAGTCCATCTATCTAACTAAAATAAATAAAATAAATGATCATATTTCGAAGAAGCCATCGTCTTCGTCTTCTGGTTCGTCCTCGTCTTCGTCAACGCCATGGTCCCCGCCATCTCCGCCGTCGGTGCCCTCCTCTGACAACTCGACACCGTCCCCTTCCTCGAATAAGCGCGATATCTCCTCGTCGGAGTCCTCCTCCTCCTCTTCGTAGTCCCATGGGTCCACGTCACTCTCCTCCGCTCTTGCCTTCAACTGATCGATGAACGCCTCCTCGTTGGCCGAGTCGGACTCGTCCAAATAGCTATCTCCTCTCTTCTTCCTGGTCTTCTTCTCATTCCTCTTCTTGTCCGTACTCGCCGGCGCAACACGCGCCCCCGTCCTGGCTGCTACTTTGCGGTCGTCCGACGCTGCAGGTACCCCCACGCTCCTCCTGCGCAGCCGATACGAGCTTAGACATCGCGGTGTCCTCGAGTGCCAATGTCGATGGATCCTGGCGCGGTCAGACACGACGTGCTGCCTCAGCAGGCGACTCGCGAGCGCGGACGATGCAGCGAAGAGCCGGGGACGCAGGACGGTCAGTGGACGGCTTGGACCTGCCATTGCCACGGCGAGGGGGCATCGTGCTCGGGGGTAGTTGCTCCGAATGGTCGATGGCGGGTACACGGAGTGGGGGTGCTGATATGATCAAGGACGAGCAGCGGTTTCATGCGTCGTGTCCACGCGTGCATTTGTCGATTATCAAAAAAAGAAGTAATATCTCGTGTACTGAACATAATTTGATCACAACTAAAGTGGCACAGCGTATTCTAGACTCGTAAATATCCCGTGCATGCCTGTCACGTGGAGTTCGACGGAGTTGGACATGCCGACGGGATCGTGCATCAGTTGCGCGCGTCATTGCCCCATCAACCCGTGACACACGCACGCGGGATGCGCGCGCCGATTCCCGTGACGACCACCCGACTCGCACTCCCCTTATTATATACTGGATTTTGGGCGGCGCCGAAGACCATTGAAGTGTCCATCACAATAAAGACAAGCCCCATCGATTCCCTACCCCTGCCTCCCTAGCTTCTTTGAGAAGGTAGACCATACACGGTGGTCTTGTATATTAGTACTAGTACTACTGGACCACGGCCTGTACTCTTTACTCTTCTCCCACACTAATAATGACTATCTCCTTCCTCCTGCCTCCGCCAAACTCACCTTGCAAGCCATGGCTCCACTGAGGAGGGCGAGAGGCCGGTCGACGATCCTCATGGAGAAAAGGGAGAGAAATCGCCGTGAGGCACTTCTTGCTCTACCAGCCGCTCAAGCCCACCCTCTCATCGAGGCCCAATCTCCCCCGACAATGGCGCCAAATGTTCTAGCAGGCGAGGGCTCCTCCCGGTACGGTCTTATTCTACTTCTTCTCCATCTCCCTGTTGAGGGCAAACCTCTTGGGTGGCCCGATCTTTCACGATTCCCTTTCAAATCGAGGGTGGAGTGCGGGGGAAGGAGGGAAGGATGAACACGGCGAACACACGCACGAAGAACGCGACGAACACACACACACAAAACCACGATAAACACCAATAGCTCACGCCGACGGTGACTGGTCCGGCGCAATCCCTAGGATCGGCGTCGGGCGGAGGACTCTCTCTCAAATCGGCACGGCGAGATGGGAGACTCGGTGAGATCTTGACGTCTAGGCAAAGGGACACCGATGCCTAGGCCTTGTACAACACGGAGGCACAATACAAACTCCAACGAGGTTTGGGGATATTGGTGCTCCTTAGTCAAGGAGCATGAGGCAAGAATTAGATAGATCCACAAAGGGGTTTCCACTAATTCCAATATCAAGCCTAGGGTTTACAATGGAGGTGGGGGTCTATATATAGGCCAACCACAAAGTCAGGGGTAATTCAGGCATTAAAGTAGAGTTCTGGGCGAAATAGAGGGGTACATGGGCCATAGGGCCCAGCTAGGCTTGCAGGCCCATCACTTGGGCCGGACACTCCGGGTCGAGTGGGCCAGACAGTCTGGGGTGGCCGGACACTCCGGGGTGGCCGGACACTCCGGGCAGTGTCCGGGCAGTGTCCGAACTGGCACACAGAATGTCCGTGCCAGGTTCGGGCCCGGGCAGGCCGGACACTCCGGCTAAGTCGCGCCGGACACTCTGGGTTTGGCAGCTTTAGCACAGGTGCAGCTTCAGGGCTCGTGGATTGACGCGGTGGGGGCACGTACCTGATGATGCACAAAGTAGTGGTATGAAGTAGCACGCCATCCAAGGAGGTATCAAATTGGCACGAGGAGAGGAGCGAATTCACCTTAGCTTGGAGGAGTTTGGCTCGGGCACGAGTCATGGGTCCACTTGGGGGACTTGTTGTTGTAGATGTAGAAGTGTCCGTAGGACAGGCTACATCACTCCCTCTCCATCATGATCTTAATCAGCTTCTTCTTGTTTTTCTTCTTCTTCTGGCTCTTCCTCTTCTACGTATTACAGGTCGGCCGTGGAGCCCAAATCCACCATGACAGAGGCGCTGTAGGACCCGTTCGGCCCCGTTCCATGTCTCAGTGAGGTAGAAAATCTCCACGCTGTTATTTCTCCGAGTTATGATGTGGATTTCTTAGATGCTGTCTGCCCCGCATTGGTTTTTCTTCTTCTTTTGCGAGTTGTATTTGTTTTCATGAATATGACTGGATCTCTTGGTCTTTCCTTAATACCACTGTTCATAGATTCACTATGGATTTTTTGTGGTTAGGATTAGTTTATCGTGGTCATGAATAGATCTCCAGTTCCATTTTTTAACACTACGGCCAATAGATTCAACGGTGATTTTTTTGATCTGTATTAGTATTCACCTGGGACCTAGAGTGTAATAGTAGAATTCCTATTTCAATTAACATGAACGATGCAGCAATCGAAGGCTGAGTACCGTGAGAAGGTGGCCGCGATCAGTTCCAAGATTGCCAACCAACATGAGCTTGCACGCTCCCTCACCCAAGCTAATGAGAGCCTACGCAAGCAATTATCTTTGTAGAAGAAGATCTCGCTAGATTTTGCACGTGACGTCGTTAGGCTGCAGAAAGTGCTCGACCGTAACTTGATCAGGCAAGAACAGGCCATTAAGATAATCAACAAGCTCATAGCGGAGAAGAAGAATCTCGTGGAAAGGTGCATTCTCCTACAGGACGAAGTCAGCGAGGCACTCAGAGGACGCATCGAGGAAACCAAGGCTACCATCCGAGCCTACCATGACAGGAACCGTTGCCTGGATGCAGTCAAGGAGATGAAGGCGGACATGAGCAGAGGGATCACCGTACTTGAGGGTGTTCGGAAAGAGAACGAGGAGCTAAGGGCATGTCTGGAGGCGTACCGGAGCAATGCCCAAGTCTGATTCCCGTTAGCGAGGACACGAATACCAGTTCGTCCTCCTCTCCTTTTGTAATGTTTAGGGTTCAGGGAGTAATGCCCATGTCTTCTTCCCATTATAGGGTGCAATAAGAATCCTAGGGCAACTCCTTATCTATCTGGACATGTGTTGGTGTTCATGTTCATGAATGGACACCATGTTCTCTTTCCATATGTATCTGGACATGGGTTTCTGCATTATGAGTTTGCCACTCTCCCACTACTATTTGGTGATATTGGGGAAAACCCACAACACACTAAACTGCTGATAAATCTTATTTGTCTTCAAAATTGAAATTATGACAGTGCGACTAGTCGATTCATAAATGTTGATTAGTCCTAGATTGCTTCTTCCTTGAAATTATGAGTGCCACTAGTCGATTCAGTTAATTGTGGAAACTGACCAGCTTGTCCTGGTGAACTGAACAAACCATACCATGTATTTTTGTTGCAGGGAAAGAGGCGAAAGATCGACCAGGACCTGGCGACCTGGCTAAATGACAAGATAGCAATCCAAAGGGAGAAGCGGAATTCCCAGAAACTGGCCTTTGACCAACTGCACGCTGAATTCGCGGTCCTTTCTGACAAGTGCCAGAAACTGAAGGAGTTAAACGCCGAATGGGCGAAGCTACACAGTGAAGGTCGTGCCTCGGCTAGGAAGCAGACGGAGATCATGAAAGGGATCTTGAAGGAAAATTGTATGGCTACGGAAAAAATTCTCTGCCATGTGACGGAGCGCTGGAACCTACAGCTGAAGCATGACATAGTACTAAAGGAGCTGGCCAATCTTAGGGAGGAAAACAGGCAGCTCCGGGCCAGGCTCGCTTGAACACAACATATGTCTATTTAGTACTGAACTGCCTGGTTTATCCTCTGCAGTGGTGATTTTGTAAGCGTGAACTTAACTCTATGCACGATATGTGTGTTCATCCGAAATTAGTTTGCTCGAGGATTGAGTTTGGCTTAGTTCAGAAAGCGCAACTGCAAGTCTTACAATTAACTAGTTTCAGGCATTGGTACAACATAAATTATTCATCTCGAATTTCCTTATCCTCTATAGTCTGTCCTTGTTCACCCTCGCGCGCCTTCTTCAGTTCCTTCAATAGATCCGCAATGCAGCACTCTAGCTTCTTCTTGTCTTCCCTGAGATGATCCCTCTCCTTTTCTGCATTATGAATCAGCAACCTGTGACTATCCTGAAGCTTCTTTGCAGTTCCAACAACCAAGCTCCCAACGGTTCTGTCAGTTAGCTTTGACTGCAAAATTCTCGATTTCTTGTTCCAGCTCCTTATTTCGTACCGACAGCTTATAATTTTTTTCAGCTGCATCACTTACATCAGTAAATCACCCTGACCTTTCCAACTCATACATCTCCCATAACTGTGCCAAACATTTCTTAAGTGCATCTGGCCACTCAAGATCCACCCACTCTACTGCTTTACACACCGGGCCAACCTAAAAACACACACACTATAGTGTTATGAACATGCACGATACATTTTACTTCATGCACAGTTGCACATATTGTAAACAAACCTGATTTGTACAGCCCAAAAACCTTCTCCCAGTGTTACTGCCTTCGAATGCAACATATCTCCTCAGTTTTAGCCTATGGTCACATGGCACTTCTCCATCGAGATCTAGGCCCTCCCATTCGAAGTCGTAGATCGTCCTTGGTACCTATAGGTAAATGCAAAGCTGAAATCGAACACGATTGCATGCACATCTGGTCGGGCTCAGATCGAGTGATTTACCATTGCCTAACCCTAGCCCAAGAAAACAGAGGAACTCACTCGTGGAAGGAATACTCGATGTCGGAGAGAAGGCTATCGCTGCTCGACTGGTCGTCCTCGCCGTTTCAAGGACATCATGGTGAATGCCGATGGCGACGGCGTCGGCGAGAGCGAGAGAGCGAGAGAGAGAGAGCAGCCCTTCTACCGCTGCAATGATGACTAAATTGGCATGTTACAATAGTTTAATGGATACCATGCCCTTTCCCTGGATTACTGTCTCTGGCCTGATATGGATTCTCTTCACACATTCTCATTTCAAATATTAAACCTGCACTCCCTCCATCCCAATTTCATTGCCTAACGAAAACATACCAGTATATTACATCATCCAAAGAAACAAAATCATGTCAACTACAAGGTACTTATGCATCACTTCTTCAGTCATGGTTTCACAAAACATTACATTATAATTTCCCAACAAACATAACCACAACATGGTTTCACAAAACATCACATTACAATCTCTCAACAAACGTAATCACAGAACCAAGTATATTACATCAACTCAAGAAAAAAAATCATGTCGACTACAAGGTACTTACACATCACTTGTCCTATCATGGTTTCGCAAAACATTACATTACAGTCTCAACAAACAAAATATCAGAAACAAGTACAGTACATCATCTTAGGAAACATAATCAAGTCAACTACAATGTATTTATGCATCACTAGCCCAGTCATGGTTTCACAAAACATTACATTACAATGTCCCAACAAACATAATAACTGAAACAAGTACGGTACGTCATCTTAGAAACATAATCATGTCAACTACAATGTACTTATGTCTTATTACAACAACGATGGTTTCAGTGAGTGACATGTCCGAAAATCTCAATAGCTCGCACAGCATTATATCGCCATCTCTCAACAAACATAATCACAGAAGCACGCTCTAAAGCAACAGCAGTCAATATACAATACAGGCAGGGGAACCCCACGGTCCATATGACAAGCCCAGGGTAGCAGCTCTCATCAGATCTCATCAACGTCGACCACCTCATTCTGTTCAGCCACTACAGGGGCATCTACATCCACTATAACCTGTTCAACAACATCGGAAATGGTACCAAGGAAGAACACCTTCCTGGTTCGCTTCTTTCTCCACATAATCTGCATAAGATCTTCAGTATCCAAAACATCTATGAATTGCTGCTTCTTATGATGCCACCACCGGATTTTGCCATCTGCTTAGGGACAATAGTGATTTCCTTACCGATCATCTCTCTCATTTCATCAAGAGTTATGTTTTTGGAATCGACAGTGATCTCCACAGTACATGACGAAACTGTCTTATTAACTCCCTCATCAAGTTTTGCCATGTATGAATCCACCTCTATGCGTATACTGAACTTATCTAGATCAGCATCTATTGGTCCGTATTCTCTAGGAGCAGAAGCTCTGGCAGCAAGATCTCCAGCATCTGCATACATATCATCAACCATCGCTTCAACTTTCACCTTACGATCAGCTACATAACACTCCCAAACCATCTGAAGCTCATGGGAGTGCTCAATTTGCTGATAGGTATCATTCATGTTGCGCCACACCAACTTTTTCCTCTGTCTAGAACCCCAGGGAATTCTAGCGGCAAGCATATCTACGAGCTGCGAACAGACACAACCTCTTTGCAATTCACAAGCAGATGCACATCTTGCCCGAACACAACTCTCTCGCAACCAAAATCAAGCTTTGCAGTGTACTGCCGAACATGAACTGTGAACTCATATAGGTCACTTGTATCAAAACTGTGCCTAATTTGATTAAAAAGGGGAACATTTCAGTTCATTCGATTCTATTATGCCGTAACTAATCTTCTTGCAAGATAAGGCACGGATAAGAAAAATTCACCTCTCGCTCTTCTCTCGGGTTTTTTTCTTCGAGATCTGAGTGCTGCATCCGCCCACCAGAGCCGAACAATCCGCCGCCGGCCTTGCTTTTCTCTTCAACCCGCTGCTCGTAGGTACCTTGGGAGCAGAATCCTTGCTGGCCTCCTCGCTAACCAGGGCTGAAGACCTCGCCACAGCTACGCGTTGAGCCCTAGACTTGGGCCCCGACGGACCCTTTTCAGTCAGCGATGTAGCTACAACCTTCGCCTTGCAAGACATGCTGGACGCCGCCGCGGATTCAGTGTCGGGGGAAGGAGAAAAAAGGTCCTCCGCCACCGGCAGATTTAGGGTCAGGGAAGGGAAGAAAGGGACCGCTGCCGCAGCAAGATTCTTGTCGAGAGTTAGGAAAGTACAGTAATGGGTTTGCCCCTACGACACGTGCAGTGTGGCAAAGAAGAGTGACCGGCGAAGGAGGGGCACAGCAACAACTAGTGTAACGGAATATCCTGACTTAACGGGCGCTATTTGAAAATATTTGGTTTGACCATCATTCACTCGAAAGACCCCTCTCAGCAATTGGCGCCCCAACTTTTCAAATCGCGGTGAGAAAAATCAACTTGGGTACCGCGTTGCCTGTCCACCGCAACTTTCGGGCCGCAAAATGATATTCTCGTGGTGTAGATGCTGAAGATCGCGTGGATGTGGTCACTGGAGGTGTAGGTGCAATAGCCCGTGATGCCGAATTCGGTGATCTCCAAGTAGAATGCCCTGCAGAATAATTAGTTCGTATCGCCTCGCGTCGATCCTGCACTTCACATTCAGCATTACAAGCAAGATGGAACAAACGGTTAATAGTGTGATGAGATTTATATCTAAGAATGGTCTGAATTTCCTTATTTAACCCACCTACGAATCGTGCCATTAATGCTTCATTATCATCCTCTATACCACAACGCATCATGCAGTTTGCAACTCCTGATAGTAATCCTCTACAGAATTGATGCAGCCCATCCTACGGATGCTCCTACATCTACACTGATGAGGACATCCATACTATTCCACTATCTCCTACTCCTATTCACAATGAATATGTTGCTGCAAAGAACAAGTCCATGAAATCAGGATTGGACCCATTACAAGAGCTCATGCAAAACTGATTGAGCAACAGGTGAATTCACTCTTAATTGAACCTGATGTTTTACTTAATGAGAACTTTATACTACCTAAGTCTATGCATCTTTATGATCAGTTTATTGATAACACAAGCGTTGCGCGAGGAGGAGGAGAGTTTGCAGCAAGAAGGACAAGCACTGATTTCCAATATCAACAAGTGCGCGAGGGAGGAGCGGGAGGCATGCGCACTAGGAGGCAATGAGGAAATCACGTATGAGCAAGAGAGAGAGATGGCGCACCAAGAATTACATGTTTGAGGTGTTCCACGACGTTTGGACTGCGTGCCAATAAGGCCGAACCCATATATGGTCGGTATGTATCAGTTTGAGTCGAACCGAGTCAGTTTGGCCAAGTTATGGCTGTTTTTAGGCCCATTTAGAGGGCAGGACGCCCCAGCCCTCATATAAACCTCCGTAGCCGACAAGTTAGGTTTTAGACCACGTTAAAATATTTTGGAGTTGTTTCTTTCATAGAACCTCTGGAATTACCCTATGTTCGAATCTGCCAACTATAATTGAGTGTGATATTTGTTCCATTGGGAATTAGTAAATTGCATACTACCGTTCGGTCACGGCTGCGTGCGTAAGAGTGTGGTGTTGTGAATATCCTACAAGGTTCGAGAGTTGTTGCATTGGCATCAGGATCGAGCGGGAGAGATCATAGCTACGCACTAGTTATCTATCATCCACCATCACCATCGATCAGACTGAACAAGAGCGGTCCACCATATCACCATCTCATGACTTGCTGAGAGATCGGGCCCCCATACATTTGGTATAGATTTCCTCGTTGCCTCGGTAAGCAATCCACAATCCATCCATAGATTAGAGAGTGTTTTTCGTGAGAGAATTAGCCACTAAGGAAGATATGAGAGAATTTCGTGAGGGTCCTATAGCCATGCCACTTGTGCTCATGTATAAGGGCGAGGTATTGGTTTCTAACGACATGACCCCTATTTCTCTTGGTGTCTCTTCTGTTCTGCAGGACTTTGGGGATGTGTTTCCAGAAGATGTACCCGCAGGCTTACCTCCATTGCGTGGTATAGAACATCAAGTGGACTTGATTCCTGGCGCCACACTTCCCAACCGTGCACCCTACAGGACTAATCCCGAAGAACTAAGGAAATTCAGAAGCAAGTACAAGCGTTGCTGGATAAAGGGTACATTCGTGTTTCTCTTAGCCCTTGTGCTGTTCCTGTTATTTTAGTTCCTAAGAAAGATGGTACATGGCGCATCTGTGTTGACTGTAGAGCGATTAATAACATCACTATTCGATATCGTCATCCTATTCCACGCTTGGAGGATATGCTAGATGATTGAGTGGTGCTGCTGTTTTCTCTAAAATTGACTTGCATAGTGGTTATCATCAAATTAGGATGAAAGAAGGAGATGAATGGAAAACTGCTTTCAAAACTAATTCCGCTTGTATGAGTGGTTAGTCATGCCATTTGGCCTTACTATTGCACCTAGTACTTTCATGCGTTTGATGAATCATGTTTTGAGAGAGTTTATTGGTCGTTTTGTGGTTGTTTACTTTGATGATATACTCATATACAGCCACACCGAATCTGAACATTGCACTCATATTAGACAAGTTTTGCAAGTGTTACGTGATATAAACTGTACGCTAATCTTGAGAAGTGTACATTTGCAAAAGATAAGGTCATATTCCTAGGATTTGTTGTTTCTAAGCATGGAGTAGAGGTAGATCAATCTAAACTTGAATCATTCAGAATTGGCCTACTCCAATGAATGTAAGTCAAGTGCGTAGTTTTCCACAGTCTCGCTGGTTTCTATAGGCGCTTTGTGAAAGATTTTAGCACCATTAAATGATTTGACAAAGAAAGGTGTTCCTTCTGTATGGGGCACGACCCAAGACATTGCATTTGATACATTGAAACGTTTGCTTACTTCTGCACCATTGCTTGCATTACCTGATTTTTCGAAGCAATTTGATGTTGGATGTGATGCTAGTGGTATAGGCATAGGTGGCGTTTTGATGCAAGAGGGTCGGCCTATAGCTTATTTTCTGAGAAATTGACTGGTGCTCGTTTGAATTATTCAATCTATGATAAAGAATTGTATCCACTTGTGAGAGTACTTGAAGTTTGGCAACATTTTTGTGGCCAAAGGAATTCATCATACATTCTGATCATGAAGCATTGAAATACTTGAAAGCTCAATCAAACTTGCATAGAAGATTAGCTAAATGGGTGAGTTCATTGAGTCTTTTCCTTACATCATTAATTATAAGAAGGGAAAAGAGAATGTTGTTTTGATGCTCTATCTAGGAAGAACATGCTATTAACCAATCTTGATGTTTAAATTCCTGGATTAGAAGCTATTTGTGCACTTTATGCAACTGGCCAGGATTTTGCCGAACCATATCGTTTATGTGCTCTTACAAACGCATGGGATAAGTATCATATACATGATGGATATTTGTTTCGAGCTAACAAACTATGTATTCCAGAATCGTCGTTGCGTTTGTTCTTAGTGCAGGAATCACATGCTGGTGGTTTGATGGGTCACTTTGGGCATGAGAAGACGTTGTTCATGCTTGCTGATCATTTTTATTGGCCCAAGATGAGGCGTGATGTGTACAGATTTGTGAGCAGATGCATTACTTGCCACCAGTCGAAATCCAAGCTGAAGCCTCACGGTTTGTATACACCTCTCTCTACACCTACTACTCCATGGGAAGACATTAGTATGGATTTTGTGCTAGGTCTACCTAAAACTCAGAGAGGTCATGATTCTATATTTGTGGTAGTGGATAGGTTCTATAA
>CAJUXJ010000106.1:0-20869 GCA_910589775.1 Avena eriantha
TGTTCTTGGCAGTAATTGTTAACAATGCCAAAGCGACCAGAAGGTGATGCAGAATAGGGAATTTGTTTGTCGGCCAGGGACAACCCCATGGAACACGGTGTTGCTCTTCTTAGCTGGGTCTCGTCAAGTTCATCTTGTACAGTGTATCCAGGTACACGATGTTGATGCCTGCTTCCACTATCCACGAGGCACTTGGTGAACTCTGTGCCGTCAATCAAAGGGTTGATGACCATGGCATACTAGTTCTCTGTTGGTATAATGTCTGGTTGATCCTTCCTATCCCAAGTAATTGGAATCTCTGACCACCTGACATACTGGGGAACTGGAGGGAGGGTAGCCATCAGTATCCTCAGAGAGGTTTTCTGGGCCCGGACGATGGGAGTGGCCAAGGAAGGTATGGTAACATGGAGCCTTCTTTTCGAAGGGATTTTCCCTTTACCCTCTCCCTTGTCGGAAGATTTGGGTTCCACGTCCTCATCCACCGCTTGATTCCTTGGATTCCTCTCCTTCTTCTTCCCTTTGCCCTTTCCACAGGGTCTGTTCTTCCGACTTCGCTTGTAGCCGGACTCAGGGCCTCCTTGAGATCATTGACAAACTTGCATTGGCGGTTGGTTTGGTTGGCTTTGCCATTTGAGTCAAGGTGGACACAACACGGCATATCACAATACTCTTCGTACATTTGGGGAACACGGGCGCTGAGGGTGTAGAATCACTCCTCTGCTGGCCGTTGCTAGCTCCCCGATCATGTCCACGCTATCCGCCTCCGCCTCTGCAGAGTGACATAGTGGCGACCATGTCGGCTGCTTGATTTTCTTCGGGCGGATTCTTCCGCTTGTTATTATTGTTCTCCTGTCCTGAGTAGGGATTTCTATTGCCGACAACGATCCGCGCGAGTCGTCATCAGCAGCGGCAAACTCGCTAGCCATGGTGATCATTGCGTTGAGGTTGATCTCATTGTTGTCTTGCTTGCGCTTCAACGTATGCTGGAGCAAAGTTCCCTTCTCCAAATTGTCGATGAAGGTGGCCATAGCGGTTTGTTTATGCAGCCCTGCACATGAATTTTGTCATATCCAGCCAGCGAGAGAGGTAGGAACGAGATGTTTCATCCTTTTCTTGTACGCATCGCTGTAGGTCTCTGACAGTGCAGGGACATTGTATGTACCCTCAAAGTTCTTGGTGAATGCTTCATGCATGTCTAACCAGTGCATATTGATTTTCTCCGCAAGTCATCAATCCATTGTCGGGCGGTGCTAGCGAGCATAAGTGGAGGTACTTAACAGCGACGTTATGGTTCCCCCTGCGATGTGGATCATTTTGTTGTAGTCCTGTACCATGTAACTTCTCTGGGAAGTGCCGTCGTAGGGGTTATGGTTTTGTCTATCCGGAGACCTGGGGGTAGGTTGTGGTCCGTATCACTGGTCCAAAACAACATGGCCCAAGGTATGGGAGCTCCCGACTTCTTGATCTTGTCTAGCCGTGAACGTGCGTCATACGACTCTGGTTGCTTCCCTTTTCCGTCATGGGGAGGGGAGTTTGCAGCGTGATCTATGAGATCCATCGTGTCCTCCGCCATGATGGCTGCTAGTGTGGCGATGGTGGAGGTGGGGCGGTGGGTTATCTTTCTTTCTATTACCCTCCTACGACTCCTCACGCCTGTCGCGGTTGCTTGTCGGACGTGGAGGTTCCTTGTGGGATCGTCTTCTGTGTCCTTCGACGCTGCTGCGCTCTCTAGCATGTCGGGGCTACTCTCCCTGGTCGCGTATAACGATGCCAACCTAGGACGCCTAGGAGGTGGCAAGCTTGTACGGTGGCACGACTGTGGTTCCTCGTGACGTTGGGATGGTGGTGGAGGTGGTGACCGACGAGGACGTGCCTTGTCTTCGTGATCGGAGGATATGGGTATGGCATCGGCCTTGTTGCACGCCTCCCTCCGTCTTCGCTCCATAGAGCCTGTATGTGATCCCTCGTCATGCGGAGATTTTGGCATTCTGGTTATTCAGGGTTGACTGGCAAAGCTCCAGGTTGGACTCAGCCTCTATGAGGTAGCCTTTTCCTGTTGCTTGCATGCCTTGGAGACGAGGTCATATACCTGAGCAACTGCTTCTGGCGACCTGTCCTGTTCCAGGAGGGTCTTGGCGACGGCAAAGTTGAGGGCAGGAGTTGGCATGACTTTCCTCCCCTCTGAATCAATGTATGGGGTTGGATTTTGTCGGCTTGCCCTCGTCATACCCCAACCTGCGGCGAACGCCGAGGTCTTCGACGACTTGAGCTGTACTTTCTTTGACTTGTGCTTTAACAACAATTGCTTGTACTCAGCCTCCATAGCTCTTGCCGCCTTAATAGATTGTTGCGTGTTGGCCCAGTCATTATCTAGCTTAGCGCCCTGTTCTGCAATGCACTTGGCCTCCGCTAGGATTGACGCACGCTTCTCATCAAGCTCCGTACCACTCCGAATATGGCAACGGTGATGGGCTCAACGAGGAGTGCGCCATAGATTTCTTGTGGCGGCGGGAGTAACCAGTGGGTTGCCGACAGTTGACGTTGACGGTTGGCATTAGCGGTTGATTTGACTGTCTGGCAGTACTAGGGGCTGTGGTGAGTTCCTATGCTGGTTGCGGGTGGATAACCGGAGGGGGCAAGGCCTTGGCCGGAGCCGGAGGCTCGGCGGGTTTCTTGGCCGCTGATGCTCTAGTAACCGCTGGCGTGAGCAGAATTCTCTCATGTTCCAGTTCTTGTCTGTCTTCTTCCATCACACTCTCGATGGCGACAAGCACCTGGTAGGATGTGTTGGTCTTGTCGGCGCGCTCCTCCTTTGATCTCCTGCTCGAGCTCCCTCATAAAGCATCGTATTCCTCCAAGTTTCATCGAGCCGCTGCCATGCATATTGATGTTCATGTATAACGCGTCAAGGACAGAGTCGGAGTTGGCTTCGGTGTTGTCGATGGCGGATATTGAGGGTGATGGAAGCGGGCCGTTGTGTTTGTTGTTGTTGTTGTTGTTGTTGTTGTTTCCTCATCCAGCAATGATGGCAATCGTGGCCTCAGCCTCCTCGTTGGCATCCGCGTATTCATTGACGATTGTGACCATTCACCAAGGGTGAGAGGACCCGCGGCCTACCACCTTCGGAGGGTATGCTAGAGGAGTGTTCCGGGTGTGAGCCCTTCCACGAAGTGGTATACGAGTTCGCCGACGCGCTCGCCCTCTAAGGTTTTGTCACCCTCATCCATCTAGAGAGGTATTCGTGGGGAGGTTCTCCATCCCTTTGAATGCATCTGGCCAGATCAAAGATGGTGATGATGCCGACAAAGTGTGACCTACGCATCTCTAACACTTGGGGAAGCCAAGCGGATTGTGTGGTCCTTCCACCTTATATCCTGTAAAGGGGCGTTTGAGTGAGCCTTGAATTTTCCTGATCTGAGCCACCATACTCCAAGAAGAGGTATGGCCCCATCCTTCCGCAAACATGTCCTGCTCATAGGTGGGCCGTGTGGGCTTGACGAGTTTCCGAAATCCTGGGAGCTAGGACCCGAGTCAGTTTCGCTGATGAAGATGTGGATGTCTCCGAAGGGGATGAGTGGAGCAACGGGTAGGGTTTGTCTTCGCCGGCACCTAGAACTCATGTGGAGAGACGATCAGGATGTTGCCGAAGAAGATAACGCGTCCGATGGCTATGGTGTCGCTGATTCCCGCGAAGAGATTGGACGTCGCCCTATGTAGAGCTCGAAGCGCCTCTTGCCCCACGGTGGGCGCCAACTGTCGGGTATTGCCAATGAGTAAGCCAGGAGGGGTCCTCACAGTGCGTGTTTAGAGACGTGGGGTAAGGCGGAGAGTTGCCAGGTATGAGGTAACACTTAGCTACCCAGGTTAAGTCCCACAATGGTGGTGGAACTCTACTCCTACTATAAATCACTATAATGGCAATACACCGAGTTAAATAGATAGGTTTGCTGTGTGAGTGTTGCATGTTGTACGTAGCAATCTAGGTTGTGCCCTAAAGGCTCCCACAGGTCCGGTTTATAAAGGCACCAGAACCTCGGGTTACAGGGAAAGGTCCTTGCCAGACAAGGTAAAGAGTCCTACACTAATACAAACTAGTCTTTCGTGTCTTGCACTCCAAGGATCCGAGTATGTCGGTGACTCCTGCATAGCCTCCCTTTATCCGGCATGGGCCTCCCTTTTGGATCCATCTAACTTGGCCGCCCAGCAAGCCATAGGCCTTGCTACCAACTATGGGCCACTCGGGTTAGCCGGATTGGCGACATGCTATGAGGATACCCATTTAGAATATCCGCAAACAGAATTGCATACGAGGATTGGGATTTCTCCACCATATGCATGCCGCCGTGCTCTGGACTCGGTATGGATCAATCTTCTTCTTGCTTTGCTGAACCATGTGTGTGTAAGGCCATGAGGCACCACCACTTGTGGTGCTTGCTTGGAGCTTGGACATCAACACGACCATGAGTTTGGCTATGTCGTACAAGGAGCATGGGTGACTTGCGAGGAGCTTCATGACCTTGAGGTCAGCTACGAGTACGACTATGTCATCCATGTTCCCCTCAAAATGTTAACCACTTTCGGTCTTCAAAGGTATGAACACCGAATCCCCGCTCATTACTTTACATCCGCATAGACAGATCTTGGCTAGGTGTTTGGGTGCACCGTAGGATTTTTGTTTTTGTTTTCTACCACGGAAACTGATGTCTACGCACGCTTGATACATTGCAAATGTATCTATATTTTTGATGTTCCATGCTTAGTTTTATCCACTTTCTTGTGTTTTGTTCCAACTTTGGAGTACTTTTCTTATGATTTCTTGGACAAACCTATTAACAAGAGCCACAATGCCAACTGCATGTTTCTACTGTTTTTGGTTCCAGGAAAGTCAGACAATGAATATTCTCATAATTGGACGGGTCTTCGAGGGAAGTTCCTATTTTTCCACCCAGTTCTCTGTGCCTGTAGATAGATCTTGGCGTATAGTTCTCATCGTAGGAAATTTTTTGTTTTCTATGCTGCGGACCCAACAGTGGTATCAGAGCCTGATCTATGCGTAGGTGCTTTGCACGGGTAGTACACATATTTTATATGTGGGCGATGATGATCATGTTATTGCATCTTCTATGTATTTTGGATATTGGTGGCATAGTGGGATGAAGCGGCCCGGACCAACCTTACATGTCATCGTACATGAGACCGGTTCCACGACTGACATGCAACTTGTTTTGCATAAGTGGCTGGCGGGTTCTGTCTCTCCTACTATAGTCAATATCTGATTTACAACGAGTTGCTAATAACTTGGTTATCCTCGTTGTGGTTCATGTTCGTAGGTAAGACCGGTTCTATCTCCGAAAGCCCTAAGCCACGTAAAACTTGCAATTGATAAATTAGAGGCGTCTAGTTTAGATCGTTGCTGGGCTAGTGTCTTGATATGGTATTGTTGTAAGTAGATGTATGATAGATACTCTTACAACTCACTTAACGTGTAAGTTCCATAGACCTTGGCCTTACACACAAAGGAATGATAGAGATCATACCACGATGCAAATGATAGAGATCAAATGCATGGACCATATCACCTCACTTCACACATTAGATGTTAGCATCTTATATTGCTAGTTTGGCGTTTTGGTAGCATTATAAGATGATCCCTCATTTAGATATCAAGATAAAATGTGTTCTTCCTTAAGTATGCACCGTTTTGTGGATCGTGTTTGAGGCATCACGTGATGATCGGGTGTTCTCAACTCTACGCTTTCATACAACGGGTGTAAGACAGTTTTACACACGCGAATACTAAGGTTCTTACTTGACGAGCCTAGCATGTACAGACATGGCCTCGGAACACGGACCGAAAGGTTAAGCATGAGTCATATAGTTGATATGATGCCCATATAGATGCTCGCCTTTGAAGCTACACCGACTCACGTGATGATCGGACTTGGTGTAGTGGATTTGGTTCATGTAATCACCAAAAGGACACGAGGGATGTCGTTTTTGAGTGGGAGTTCATTAGTAATTTGGATTAGTTGAACTCAATCTATCATAAACTTAGTCTTTTACAAATTCTGTTGTAGATGGCACCACTGCTTTTAATTTCAATGTGTTGTGGAGAAAGAGAAACTTGCTGCGAATGGTAGCAACTTCACCAACTGGGCTTTGAATTTGAGGATTCTCCTCACTGCTGCACAAAAGCAATATGTGCTAGAGGCGCCGCTAGGCCCCCCACCAGCTCCTGATGCCCCTGACGAGGAAAAGAACGTCTATATAACTCGTCAGGAGGACCACAACTTAGTTCATTGCGGCATACTGTATGGGCTAGAGCCAGAACTTCGAAAACGTTTCGAAATGGCAATGCTTTGATACCATGAGAGAATTGAAAATGATTTTCGATACCCATGCTGCCGTAGAGAGTTTATAATGCTTCTGAAAGTTCTTTAGCTACATGATGGAAGAGAACAGCTCCGTTAGTGAGCAGTACTCAAATGTCTGGGTACGCCGATAAGCTTGTGTCCTTGGGAATAACGATTCCCAATGACTTAGGCATACATCGTGTTCTCCAATCTCTGCCACCGAGCTACAAGAGGCTTCGTGAATGAACTATAATATGCAGGGCATGAAGAAGTCTCTTCCCGAGCTTCTGTCAATGCTTAAGACTGCAGAAGTGGAGATTAGGAAGAACATCAAGTGTTGATGATCAATAAGACCACCAGTTTCAAGAAGGACAAGAAAGGCAAGAAGAAGGGAAAGAAGGGCGGCAAATCTGTTGCCGCGCCTGAAAAGAAACCCCGAGCTGGCCCTAAGTCTGACACCGAGTACTACTATTGCAAGGGGACCTGGCCATTGGAAGCGCAACTGCCCCAAGTATTTGGCGGACAAGAAGGCCGGCAAGGGAAACAAAGGTATATGTGATATACATGTTATTGATGTGTACTGGACTAGTACTCGCAGAGTAGCACCTGGGTATTTGATACGGGGATCGGTTGCTAATATATGTACTCAGTTCAGGGGCTGGGGAACAAGCGACAACTAGCAAAGGATGAGGTCACGATGCGGGTCGGCAATGGATCAAGAGTTGATGTGATCGCCGTCGGAACGCTGCATCTCCATATGCCGTCGGGATTAGTTATAAACCTGAATAATTGTTATTTGGTGCCTGCACTGAGCATGAACATTGTATCCGGATCATGTTTGATGCAAAGTGGTTATTCATTTAAGTCTGAAAACAATGGTTGTTCGATTTATATGAATAATATCTTTTATGGTCATGCACCTGTGTTGAATGGTTTATTTCTATTGGATCTCGATAGTAGTATTACGCATATTCATATTGTTGATGCTAAAAGGATTAAACTTGATAATGATATATCTGCATATATGTGGCACTGCCGTCTAGGTCATATTGGCATGAAACGCATGAAGAAACTCCATTCTGATGGACTTTTGGAATCACTTGATTTTGAATCATTTGATACATGTGAGCCATGCCTTATGGGCAAGATGACTAGAACGCCGTTTTCCGGTTCAATGGAACGGGCGACAGATTTATTGGAAATCATACATACTGATGTGTGTGGACCAATGAGCGTGTCGGCGCGAGGTGGATATCGTTATTTTGTTACTTTCACGGATGATTTGAGTAGATACGGGTATATCTATTTGATGAAACATAAGTCTGAAACCTTTGAAAAGTTCAAGAATTTCAGAATGAAGTGGAAAATCATCGTAACAGAAAGATCAAATTTCTGCGGTCCGACCGGTGGAGGGAGAGTACCTTAGTTACGAGTTTAGCACACATAGTGAAAGACTGTGGAATAGTTTCACAACTCACGCCTGCCGGAACACCACAACGTAATGGTGTGTCAGAACGTCGTAATCGTACTTTATTGGATATGGTTCGATCTATGATGTCTCTGACTGACTTGCCACTGTCATTTTGGGGTTATGCACTGGAAACCGCTGCATTCACTTTAAATAGGGCACCATCTAAATCCGTTTGAAAAGACAACCGTATGAATTATGGGTTTGGAAACAAACCTAAGCTGTCATTTCTTAAAGTTTGGGGGATGCGATGTTTATGTGAAGAAACTTCAACCGGATAAACTCGAATCCAAAGCGGAAAAATGCGTCTTCCATAGGATACCCTAAGGAAACGATTGGGTATACCTTCTATCACAGATCCGAGGGCAAGGTCTTTGTTGCCAAGAATGGATCCTTTCTTGGAAGGAGTTTCTCGCGAAAGGTGTGAGTAGTCGGAAGGTAGAACTCGAAGAGGTTATTGAACCTTCTCTTCATGAAATGGCGAGTAGCGCAGCACCGGAAGTTGTTTCGGAGTTGACTTCACCTAATGAAGAGAGAGCTAATGATATTGATCATGAAAGTCCGAAAGAGGACACTACCGAACCTCGCAGGTCAAGCAGGACACGTGCAGCTCCTGAACTGTACGGCAATCCTGTTATGAATTTCATGATTGATGAAATAGATGACCCTGCGACGTATGAAGAAGCGATGATGAGCCCTAATTCCAACAAATGGCTAGAAGCCATAAAATCCGAGATGGAATCCATGTACGAAAACCAGGTTTGGACCTTGGTGGACTTACCTCACGATCGAAAGGCCGTTGAGAATAAATGGATTTTCAAAAGAAAAACTGATGCTGATGGTAATATAACCATCTATAAGGCTCGACTTGTCGCAAAGGGGTTTCGACAAATTCAAGGAGTTAACTACGATGAGACATTCTCTCCCGTAGCGATGCTTAAGTCGGTTAGGATTATGTTAGCAATTGCTGCATATTTCGATTATGAAATATGGCAGATGGATGTCAAAACTGCGTTCCTCAATGGTAATATTGAAGAAGAGTTGTATATGATACAACCTAAGGGTTTTGTCGATCCTAAGGATGCTGATAAGGTGTGCAAACTTCAGCGATCCATCTATGGACTGAAGCAAGCATCCCGGAGTTGGAATCTCCGCTTTGATGAGGTGATCAAAGAGTTTGGATTTGTCCAAACTTATGGAGAGGCTTGTATTTACAAGAAAGTGAGTGGGAGCAATGTGGCATTTTTGATATTATATGTGGATGACATATTATTGATTGGAAATGATATAGATCTTTAATAGTGTTAAAAGTTATCTAAACAGGAAATTTTCGATGAAGGACCTTGGTGAAGCTTCATATATATTAGGCATTAAAATCTACAGAGATAGATCAAGACGCCTAATTGGGCTATCGCAGAGTACATACCTTGATAAGATATTAAAGAAGTTCAATATGGGCGGAAGTAAGAAGGGGGTACTTACCTATGCTGCAAGGCTAGACATTGAGTAAGACTCAAAGTCCGGCTACGGCGGAAGAAAGAGAGATAATGGATAAGATCCCCTATGCCTCAGCCATAGGATCTATAATATATGCCATGCTATGTACAAGACCGGATGTGGCACATGCTATTAGTTTGACTAGTAGGTACCAATCTGATCCAGGTTCGGAACACTGGATAGCGGTCAAGAATATCCTTAAGTACTTGAGAAGAACTAAGGATATGTTTCTTGTATACGGAGGTGAAGAAGAGCTAGTCGCTAAGTGTTATGTTGATGCTAGCTTTGACACTGATCCGGATGACTCTAAGTCTCAATCTAGATACGTATTTCTCTTGAACGGAAGCAGCAGTTAGTTGGAGGAGCTCCAAACAACCTATGGTGGCTGGATCAACGGCGGAGGCGGAATATGTTGCTGCTTCAGAAGCGGCACAGGAAAGCAGTTTGGATGAAAGAGTTCATTACAGAACTGGTTGTGGTTCCCAGTGCGTTGGAGTCGATGATGATACTATTGTGACAACAATGGAGCCATAGCCAACGCAAAGGAACCAAGGTCTCACAAGAATTCCAAACATATTAAGCGCCGGTTTCACTCCATCCGCGAGCATGTCAAGGATGGAGATATAAAGATTTGTAAAGTGCACACGGACCTAATGTAGCAGATCCGTTGACTAAAGTACTCCCTAGGGAAAAACATGATCAACACCAGAACTCCATGGGTGTTAGATTTATCACTATGTGAACTAGATTATTGTCTCTAGTGCAAGTGGGAGACTGAAGGAAATATGCCCTGAGAGGCAATAATAAAGTTGTTATTATATATTTCTTGTATATGATAGATGTTTATTTTGCATGCTATAATTGTATTGAGAGGAAACATCACCATGTGTGTTTAATAAACAAAAAGGGTTCCTAGTTATGCCTCTCTTATAAACTAGCTTGTTGATTAACAAGATGATCAAGGTTTCCTGATCATGGACATTGGATGTTGTTAATAACAAGGTCACACAATTTGTGAAATGATGTGATGAACAATCATCCGAAGTATAGCATTACGATCAAGTCATTATGTTTATATTGCTATAACATCATACAAAGTAGTCTTAGTCCTTAGACCATGAGATCATGTTAATTGCTAACACCGGAAGAGTATCTTGATAACATCAAACGTCACACCATAACAGGGTGACTATAAAGGTGGGTTCAGTGCTATGAAGGTGTTATGTTGAGGCTCATGGATCAAGAGTTGAATTTTTCAATCCCGATGACGAATAGATATACTCTGGGCCCTCTCGGTGATCTCACATTAAGATAGCTTGCAAGCAAGTGATGTGATCACTAGAATGTTATATCACGGGAACGAGAAAAGAGTGCATGTCGGTAACGAGATCAAACTAGGTATTTGGATACCGATGATCGAATCTCGGACATGTATTATATCATGAAACAAAGGGATTAAATTGCTGACGTTAAAGGTTCTCACGATCATAGAAGTCATCGTTGAATATACAGGAGTCAATATGGATCTCCAGGTCCCGCTTCTGATTATTGATCTGAGAGGAGTCTCAATCATGTCTGTATTATTCGCGAACCATAGGGGTGACACACTTAAGGGTTGCCAGACACCATTTAGGAGCACATATGTTCCAAACAAAAGGTTCGCAAAGCGCAAGAAATGTTTCGATAGAAACAGGAATTGTTTCGATAGAAACCGAAATTGTTTTGGGTGAAATTGCAGAAAGTGGTTCTGCATGTGATATTGAAATGTTTGCAAGGGGTTTTATGTGAATGTTTGTTAATTAAAGTAATTAACAAAATTCTGAATAAAATAAATAAAGAGTTTTATTAATTGAGAGTTGCATTTAATTTGGTGGAAATTAAATACATGTGAGTGGGATTTTGGGTGGAGGCCAATGTTTATGTGAGTGGAGGTTCACCACATGAATGAAGGAGGGGAGGAGTCCCCCCCCTCATGCGCCGGCTATGGGAGGGGAGGGGTCTCCCTCCCTCCTATATAAATCCCTCCTCTCCCCTCTCACAAACCACACCTCCTCCTGAAGGATCTCTCTCCCCCTCTAGATATTCCCCCATGGTCTCGGATTAGCGAGATACATGTTCCCGGTGGCCTTGCGTCTGGAAGGAGTTGTTGCTTCCGCTGATTCGCTAGAGCGAGGAGGTGGAGGTTGTCATGTGGCTTGAACTGTGGTGTGCGAGGGGGCGGATGCGCTGCTGATTTGCGGCGCTCGGACTTCCACACGATCTTGAGATCGGCAAGCGTATGACTACATCAACCACGAGTTCCTACTCGTTAACAAAACTCGTTGTCTTCGAGGGTAAGTTCTCCATGGATGTATGTCCACCCGTTGCTCTGTATCTAGTAGATAGATCTTGGCGTATAGTTCTCATCGTAGGAAAATTTTGTTTTCTATGCTGCAGACCCCAACAGGTGGTGGTGATCATTGCGAGTGGGCGCTGTGCGCGGAGGAGAGCGAGACGCGGTCTATGCTAGGCGGCCGGGTGCGGCGCTCTGGCGCGTTCTAGGAACGGTGCGGAGACATAGGGGTGCAGCGTCGCTAGGGTGGTCAGGGCCAGGCTGGGGTCGAGGATTGGACAGGGGGGTGGCGGTGGACGGTGGCGTGTTTGGTGTGCGTCGTGGACGAGGGCGGTGTGGCCTCTGTTGCTCTGTCCACTATCAGCTGGCGATGACCACTTTCGGGCGGCGCTGCACTGGAGCAACGACTAAGGGGGAAGCGTGTTTGGTGCTTGGCTAGGTGTTGGGTGATACATTGCAAATATATCTATAATTTTGATGTTCCATGCTTGGTTTTATCTACTTTCTTATGTTTTGTTCCAACTTTGGAGTACTTTTCATCGACTTTCTTGGACTGACCTATTAACAAGATGCCATAGTGCCAGATGCCTGTTTTCTGTTGTTTTTGGTTCTAGGAAAGTTAGAAAATCAATATTCTCGGAATTGGACCGGACAAAAGCCAAAGTCGATATTTTACCGAAAGACTCACGGAGCCATAAGACGAGACGGAGAGGGGCCAGGGGCTTGCCACACCACCTGGTGGTGCGGGCCAGGCCAGGCTGCGCCAAGGGGTGGTGTGGTCCCCTCCAGCACCCCCTCGGTCTCCCCTCTCGCCTATAAGATCCTCCCGATGCATAAACCCTAAATCAAAAAGCCTCCAGCCACGAAAAGTTCCGCAGCGCCGCCGCCACCGAAGGGGAGATTCGGGGGACAGAAAGTCTCTGCTCCGGCACCCTGTCGGGACGGGGAAGTGCCCCCGGAGCCATCTCCATCGATCTCTACCACCATCTCCATCACCATTGCTGATTCCCATGATGAGGAGGGAGTAGTTCTCTCTCGAGGCTAAGGGTTCTACCGGTAGCTATGTGTTCATCTCTCTCTATGCATGATCTTATTGAGATCATGAGCTTGTAATCTATAGATCCACCTTGCTACTGAAGTGCTTTAATAGATCTCTGCTCTCCCCATGTGTGTGAAAGTGATAGCGTGTGCACCATGGTGGCACTTACGCTAGAGATTACAAATACTTGTTATGAGTTATATTTGGAGTTGGATGTCTTTATGAAATTGTGGTGTTTGTTGGACTCATCTAGTACTCAAGGTGACAGTGTGGGGTTTTCTAGATGGGAAAGGCTTACATTGAGGTGTGATGTTATATCCCTACCATGGTTAGAGTGTCCAACCAGAGAGTAGTTAAGAGTAGTATCATCAAGAGAAGATATTTATATGAGAGTGTTCACTAGGTGAAAGTATGATCCCTAGGCCTTGTTTCTAAACATTGAAACACCATTTGCAATTAGATCTGTTACATGTTTACTTGCTTCTATCTTTATTCCAGTTTGCCTTTAGTCTCTTCCACGCCATCAAGCTCTTTTCTAGCACCATTGTCTTATATTCATACCACTTGTATTTCACTATCTCTTCGCCGAACTAGTGCACCTATACACCTGAAAAGTGTATTGGGGGTGTGTTGGGGACACAAGAGACTTCTTGTATCTTGATTGCAGGGTTGATTGAGAGGGGATACCTTTGACCACTTCCTCCCTGAGTTCATAAACCTTGGGTGATCCACTTCAGGGAAAACTTGCTATTGTTCTACAAACCTCTGCACTTGGAGGCCCAACAACCCTCTACAAGAATAGAAGTGTGTAGACATCACTGGGGAGACAGGGTAGTGAAGAGGGGATAGTGGGGTGGATGATCACTGCTCCAAAATAGTGAAGTTAGGCAGTGCTTAATTAGGGTAAGCAAGGTGTTTGATGAAATGGCCGCAATAACTTAGTTTAAAATTTTCCAATGAAATTTAGTGAGTGATTTGGTCTTATGCTTGGGGTCTATGATTACTTGGAAACTCAAGGTGAATTGGTTTGAGTGGTTTTTGAAAAAGTGTGATCTTACCATATGAACTAGATTCAAATTTGAACTGTACTTTAGATTGATTTGGAAATGTTTCTGTATATTTTTAAAGGGGGGCCTTGGTTCACTTTTACTTGGTCTAGCAAGGGGTGAAAAGAAGTGGAATTGTTTCTGTTAGAAATTCCCTTCTAGGAACACTCAAAGTGGCATAGTGGTTAACTTTGGTCAAATGACCATTTGGTTATTTAATTCATATTTGATTTCTTTTTTCTTGGATTTGTTTGTAATTGGTATAGATGATGTAGCACTCATATTTAAACCATTTCTCATCATTTGTAACAATCAAGCATGGCAAAATCAATCAATCCTACACTAATGCAAAACACACATGCATTCATATAGATTTTTGGATAAAAGTTTTTGTTAACCCTAAATTTGGGTGATTAGAACTTGATATACCTTGATTAATGTTTTGGGGTTTTACAGCGAACATGAAGAAGGGGACTGAGCCTCGTTAAAACTGCATTGGATCTCTAAAGAAATATCACATTATGAGTCCTAAAAATTATTTTTTCAAAAAATCACGAGCATTGATCCATGTACCTGTAGTTCAAACCGGACCCACTTCCTACCGATTCGGCAGACATTTTTCTTTTCTCAAGGGGTGGACGAAAAGGTTTTAAAACCCTGGTTGGGAAATATTTCATGTAAGGTGGTCTAGTATTTTTGAAAAATGGGGTTGTATATTTTTTTTATTAACTGTTTGGTGTTGCTTCACAAAACGCCCCGATTTTGGCACTCGGGAAATAGAAAATGGTTTTCCATGCGACAAAAATAATACTTCCTCCTGCAACATTGTTCGCCATCCCAAGATGCACATGCATGCACAATATGAGCACAATATCACAAACTATTCTTCGATTATGCACATAACATTGGTCATTTGGACCGAAAGCCATGAAACATCGAACATCATAGGTCATTTTGTGAAGGTTTTTTGAGACATAATCAATATACCAAGTTTGGTATTTTTCTTGCAACTATGTCACATAATATAACACCACGCGAAGGATTTACATTGTTCGGATGATTTTTGAATTTCTTATGCCCATTTCAAAATTTACCCGTTTCTAACTATGCTCAAAATGGCGGGCACGAAGATAGGGGATGAGCCTCGTTAAAACTTGCATTGGATATCTGAAGAAACATCACATTATGAGTCTAAAAATGATTTTTTCAAAAAATCATGAGCATTAGATCATGTACTTGTAGTTCCAACCGGACCCACTTCCTACCGATTCGGCAGACATTTGTATTTTTCTCCAGGGGTAGACAGAAAGGTTTTAAAATCCCTAGTTGGGACATTGTTCATGTAAGGTGGTCTAGTATTTTTGAAAAATGGGGTGGTACAATTTGTTTATTTAACGTTTGGTGTTGCTTCACAAAACACCCCGATTTTGGCACTCGGAAAAAAAAAGAAAATGGCTTTTTCATGCGACAAAAAAATAGAACTTCCTCCTGCAACATTTGTTGCCATCCCAAGATGCACATGCATGCATAATATGGGTACAGTATCACAAACTATGCCTCGATTATGCACATAACATTGGTCATTTGAACTAAAAGCCATGAAACCTCGAACATGATAGGTCATTTTGTGAAGGTTTTTTGAGATATAATCAATATACCAAGTTTGGTATTTTTCCTTGCAACTATGTCACATAATATGACACCAAGAGAATGATTTATATTGTTCAGATCATTTTGAATTTCTTATGCCCGTTTCAAAATTTACCCGTTTCCAACTATGGTCAAAATGGTGGACATGAAGATAGAGGATGAGCCTCATTAAAACTTACATTCGATCTCTAAAGAAACATCACATTATGAGTCAAAAAATTTCAAAAAATCACGAGCATTTCATCATATACATGTAGTTCAAATCGGACCCACTTCCTACCAATTCGACAGACATTTGTCTTTTTCTCCACGGGTGGACGGAAAGGTTTTAAAATCCCCGGTTGGGACATTGTTCATGTAAGGTGGTCTAGTATTTTTCAAAAATGGGGTGATAGCATTGTTTATTTAACGTTTGGTGTTGCTTCACAAAACGCCCTGATTTTCAGACTCGGAAAATAGAAAATGGCTTTTCCATGCGACGAAAAATAATACTTCCTCCTGCAACATTGTTCGCCATCCCAAGATGCACATGCATGCACAATATGGGCACAATATCACAAACTATGCCTCGATTATGCACATAACATTGGTCATTTGGACCGAAAGCCATGAAACCTCGAACAGGATAGGTCATTTTGTGAAGGTTTTTTTGAGACATAATCAATATACCAAATTTGGTATTTTTCCTTGCAGCTATGTCACATAATATGAACTAGAGGTACACAATATGAGGTCATGAACCCATCTTGGCATATTTCCCTTGCTTATGATCGCTTCAGCCGTAACCATGGAGCATCTTCTTTGCTTAATGGGATGCTTGGGTCAGTTTTCACTGTGAATGGCGGAATTTCATCAAACTTATTATAATATTCTTACATGTCTGTCTTGTCCTCGACTCGCATGATGTTTCTTTTCCCTGAAAGAACTATGTGACGTTTTGGCTCATCGTGTGATGTATTCGTTTGCTTTTTTTTCCTTTTTCGGTATGGAGGACATGTCCTTCACATAGAAAACCTGAGCCACATCATTGGCTAGGACGAATAGTTCGTCTTTGTAACCAAGATTGTTGAGATCCACTATTGTCATTCCATACAACTGGTCTACCTTTACCCCTTCTCCATTCAGGATGATCCATTTGCACCGAAACAAAGGGACCTTAAAAGAAAATCCATAGTTAAGTTCCTATATCTCCTCTATGTAACCATAGTATGTGTCATTTTGTCCCATTCTCATCGGTTGCATCAATGCGGACACCACTATTTGGGTTGGTGCTGTTTTATCTTGGGCGATCATGTAAAATATATTCCCATTTATCTCGTACCCTAGGTAATTCAATATAGTAGAAGATGGTGACCCAACCAACAAGTAGAGATGATCTCCAATAGTGGTGTCATTCATTAGATGTGTTTGCAACCAACAACCGAAAGTATTTACGTGTTCATCTCTAATCCATGAGTCGGGCTTTCCCGGGTTGTTGGAGCGTACAATATTCTTGTGTTCCCTGATATACGGAGTTGCCGAGGTGGAATTCTGTAGAACCGTGTAGTGTGCTTATGTGAAAGATTGCACGTCCCTACATATCATTGCTTTCTTTCCTAGCGTGCCTTTTCCACTCAGTCTTCCCTCATGCCGCGATTCAGGAACACCAATCGGCTTAAGGTCGGGAAAAAAGTCAACACAGAACTCAATGACCACCTCTACTCATATCCCTTGGAGATGCTTCCTTCTAGCCTAGCACGGTTATGAATATATTCTTTAACACTCCCATGAACCTCTCAAAGGGGAACATATTGTGTAGAAAAACAGGACCGATAATGGAAATCTCTTCGACTAGGTGAACTAGGAGATGCGTCATAATATTGAAGAAGGATGGTGGGAACACCAACTCAAAACTAACAAGACATTGGACCACATCCTTCTATAACCACATTGGTGGGAATTACATTGAGGAATGCACATAGCTTCACAATGGGTACTCGGACATTTTCCGGTAGAAGCCCCCTCAATGCAGTCGGAAGCAACTGCGTGTTGCGACCTCGGATCGTTAAGGATCCTAAGTCCCTGTGATTAACATGCTACTCCCTGGATCAATAGCTAGCACTTCACAGTCGATGAATATCATGTAAAACACAAGTCATTATTACACGAATAATCCAGAGTATATTTATTACAACTTGCATAGCTTATAGCTAGCTCAAATAAAACAGTGGAAACTAAGTAAAACTTGAGTCCATCAACGCCTCAGGCTAGCTACATGAAGACCCGCGATCGGTCATCCAATTCATGCCAAAATTATGTCTAAGCCTTGTGATTCCAGAACGACTAGGCTGGTGGGAAAGATGTGTGCCCCAATCCTTAGTTCTAACCCACGACATCCAGAGTTTGCCACTATTTCTCCACCAGGAGAACTTACCCTTAGGGAGTAGTACTAATAGTCTCCGTAGGTATCTTGCCTCTATCCACAAATACCCTTGATATGAATGAATGCGATGCACCAGTATCAAAAAGAACAACTGCATGGGGTGGAGTTAAGCTTGAACTTACCAATCACGGAGTCAGGTGCCTCACGAGCATCCTCCACGGAGACATGATTCACTGTGGCTTTGACGAACGGATTCGGCTTCTTCCCGTTTCCATTACCATTTCCATGGTTGTGTCCATTGCCGTTTCCATTACCATTCCCATTCTTCATCTTTTTGGGGTAAGTAGTTGCATAATGCCCTGTCTTGTTACACTTGAAACATGTCACTTCACTCAGATCCTTCCCATTGCCGCTTCATTGCGGTGTTTATGGCCATTGTGGTTGTGTCCTCCATGACGATGACCATTGTGGTTGTGGCCATTGTGGTTGTGGGGTGGTGGTGACAAAGTGCGTTGCTTCTGATACAGGGCTGAGTTGTTCTTGTGTGAGGTGGACTTTCTCTTTCGGTTCTATATAATCCTTTGCTTTGCTTCAACCACAACTGCCCTGTCCAGAAGTTCCTGATAGTTATCAAACTTCAGAGCCACAAGCTGAATAGATATTTCATCATTAAGTCCCCTTAAGAACTCCTACTGTCTCTAGGCATCAGTGGATACATCATCGGGCGCATATCGTGCCAGCTTGTTGAAAAGGTCCCCATACTCGGAGACAGAGCGGTGCAGTTGTTTCAGGTCGCGGAACTCGTGTCTCTTTAGTGACATGACTCCCGCGGCTACGTGATGAGTACGAAAGGCCGCCTCAAACTTGTTCCAGGTGATAGCCTCAATATCGGGGTGGGTGACCTGGTAATTATCCCACCATTCAGCAGCTGGTCCCTCAAGTTGGTGCGCGGCAAAGCGCACCCTGTCAGCTCCAACAACTTGGACGGTGTCTAACTTCTTGTTGGTGGTGAGGAGCCAGTCATCTGCCACAATTGGCTCGGAACTACTTGAGAAAACTGGAGGGTTCACCTCAAGAACCGAGTCAGGCAATCCTGTTGGGGCGGTGGGGGGTGGTGGAGGCGGTGGGTTGTTGTTGTTGTTTGCATGTTTTGAGTGAGGAGTTGGATCAGCTGATTTTGGGAGTTCAGAAGTTGTGCTATTTCTGGGGGCATGTTGTTGTTGTTTCCACATCTCGCCATCTGTGGGTTCGGGAAGGAAGCAAGTAAGAAATAGATAGAAAGCCTAAGGAATAAACTCCTACCCTTATGTAAACAAGAGAAAAAAACACACGAGAAAAGCAAGGCACACAAGGCACATAGTTCAACACACTCAACCAGGTTTAACTAAACCAATATAATAATAAAAAAATTTGGGTACTCATTACAATCGCGAACAATGTTTGACTATAGAACTAAAGGTGGTCCAACTACTCTACTCATCATCCACTTCGGATTCTGCACATAAGACGTGCAGCAACAAGTTGGGTCAATACTTTGAATGTATTGGCAAATTACACCAAGGAAAGAGTAAGACTATCTCTACATGCAAGGCTAAGAGTAGGCTCTGGGTTCATTTGCGTAAAGCCAATTTTATCAATGTAATAAGAAAAGAGGAAGAAAGTTTTCCCTACTTTGTAAACTTTGATAAATAGTATAGGGTCGAATGGAACACGTGGATATTACTCACCAAGTGCCCAATCAACCTAGCACTTGGATATTATGCACCAAGTTCCCAAACTCTCGCCCAACGGTGATATTACTCACGCCTTGGGGTTTTATAAAACGTTAGGTTTGGAAAAGAGAGAGGAAGATATTTCAGAGGCTCCATCCTTCAGATGGTCAAAGTTGTTTTGTTTCTATGAACACGGTTGATCGATCAGATTGCATTACTCTCGAGAGGTTGTGCACTTTCCCCACAATCCACGATCAAGTCTTTTACGGACAAGACCATGGCAAAGCCTTCCCTTAGTAGCCCCTCTACTAGCTGGATCCAACCGTGCCAAGAACCTCCAGATGTTGCTACCCTGGTGAGGTTTCCCACTAAGTACTAAGCCAAGACAGAGCCCATATGTATTGTGGTTGCACGGGAAGCTTCTGAATTCTGAAACATGGGACAGATTCTTTGATTCCTGGGCGGCCGTCCTCCACCAAAATCCCACTCGTTGTCCCGACAACCATTCCGCCCAGAAGAAAACTTAGTTTTATTTTGAGGGGGTTTGGAGAAGAGAAAAGTTCGCTCGAGAGAGCTCTCGTACTTAGAAATTTTTGAGTCTTTCGAACCCTCCCAACGGTACTTGATATATATAAGTATATAGCATAGCAAGCATAACTTAGAAAAACCGGATAACCTATTGGGATGGAAATTCCTAAGCATAGAGCTACTCATGGCATACTACAAACCGCACTTGCGAAAATAGTACTAAGAAACTCTACCAAAATCCACACATGCATACTACAGAATTTGAAGAGTAAACATGCATAGTCAAAACTGGGACATAAACATGAACAAGTGGTGTAACTTCCTTGATCGAGCAGCACTCTACACAACAGTACTCTTCAGCGCACTCCGAACAATCTAACGAAACACAAACATAGATCCAATCACAATTTGCACAACACAAAGTCACGAAGGTGAAAAAGCATGCATGCAACATGGTAATATGCAAAGATGGATTCAAATTTGACCAAGGGTTTTATTCAGGGGTGTTGTTGAGTTGGGGATGTCATTAGAATCGATTCCCCACAGATTTAAGTATTTTGGGTTAAACCCTAAATAACCAAACTCAAAACTAGATCTACAACTCCAATCTACCTCAAGACAGATCTGAACACCTTAAGCATGATATGACAATTTTCTACAGAAGGTCTCGTCGATACAAAGCCAACGCAACAAGAATCAACTAAAACGGATAATTTTCTAGATTTAAAATACTCTAATCTAAACTTTAAATCCTACTGAAATATTGTTGTGGTAAAAAAGCAATATTATTGTAGATCTGTGTTCTACTCAAAAATATGAATCCAACGGTATATTATACGCAATTTTGGACTAATACTCGAATTACTATGGATTTCACAAGAT
>CAJUXJ010000107.1:0-30445 GCA_910589775.1 Avena eriantha
CTCATGAAAATTGGCACTAATCCTAAAAACTGTGAGTTTTTCGTCAGATCTCTCAAACATGTATATGATCTTATGTTCATCATAAATCACCCTAAACCCCGAAACTATGGCAATAGCTCATGAAAACGGCCATAAAGCCTCAAAGTAATGTTTTTGGTCATATCTCTCAAACAGTAGGGGGTCTTACGGTCGTTATAAATCGCCCTGGAAGCTCAAAACTATGGGCAATACTCATGAAATGCCACTATCCTTAAAATTATAGTTTTTCGTCAGATCTCTCCAACATGTATATGATCTTGTGGTCGTTATAAATCCCCCTGGAATCCCAAAACTATGGGAACCAGCTCATGAAACGGCCATAAACCTCAAAACACTGAGTTTTTGGTCATATATCTCAAACATGTATATGGTCTTATGGTCGTTATAATCGCCTTGTCACCCCACCCCAAAACTGTGGGAAATAGCTCATGAAAACGGCCATAAAACGCAAAACGATGAGTTTTTGGTCATAACGACAAACATGTATCGGTCATATGGGTCGTTCTAAATCTCCCTACAGCCCCGAAACTATGGGCAATAGCTCATGAAAACGGCCATAAAACACGAAAACGACGAGTTTTTGGTCATAACGCTCAAACATGTATCGGGTCTTACGGTCGTTGTAAATCGCCCTTGAATCCTATAACATGGGCAATATCTCATGAAAATCGACCATAAAAAACCTGAAAACTACGAGTTTTTGGTCATATCTCTCAAACAATGTAGCTGGGTTCTTCGACGATCATTATAAATCGCCCTGGGAGACCCAGCCCAAAATAATGGGCATAGCTCATAGAAAAACAGCCATAAATCCTAAAAACTATGGAGCCTGTTCATCATAATCTCATTCAAAAAAACATGTATATGAATCTATATGGTCGTACTCATCGCCATGGAATCCCAAAAAAACTAGGGGAAATTAGCTCATGAAAACGGCCATAAATTGTCAAAACTACGATTTTTTGGTCATATTTCTCAAACAAGTATCTAGTCTATGGTCGTTATAAATCGCCCTGGAACCCCAAAACTGTGGGAAATAGCTCATGAAAAAGGCCATAAAACGCGAAAGCGACGAGTTTTGGTCATAACTCACAAACATGTGTCGGGCTATATGGTCGTTCTAAATCTCCCTACAGCCCCAAAAACTATGGGCCATGACTCATGAAAACGGCGATAAAGCAACGAAAACGGCGAGTTTTAGGTCTTAACTCTCAAACATGTATCGTGTTTTATGGTCGTTGTAACTCGCCCACGAATCCTATAATAGTGGGATATCTCGTGAAAACGACCATAAAGCCTAAAAACTACAAGTTTTGTTATCATATCTCTGAAACATGTAGCTTGTCTTAACGGTCGTGATAAATCGCCCTTGAACCCCAAAACAATGTTCAAGAGCTCATGAAAATTGGCACTAATCCTAAAAACTGTGAGTTTTTCGTCAGATCTCTCAAACATGTATATGATCTTATGGTCATCATAAATCACCCTAGAACCCCGAAACTATGGGCAATAGCTCATGAAAACGGCCATAAAGCCTCAAAAGTAATAGTTTTTGGTCATATCTCTCAACATGTAGGGGGTCTTACGGTCGTTATAAATCGCCCTGGAAGCTCAAAACTATGGGCAATAGCTCATGAAAATGGCCACTAATCCTTAAAATTATGAGTTTTTCGTCAGATCTCTCCAACATGTATATGATCTTGTGGGTCGTTATAAATCCCCCTGGAATCCCCAAAACTATGGGAAACAGCTCATGAAAACGGCCATAAAGCCTCAAAACACTGATTTTTGGTCATATATCTCAAACATGTATATGGTCTTATGGTCGTTATAAATCGCCTTTTCACCCCCAAACTGTGGGAAATAGCTCATGAAAAACGGCCATAAAACGCAAAAAACGATGAGTTTTTGGTCATAACTGACAAACATGTATCAGGTCATATGGTCGTTCTAAATCTCCCTACAGCCCCGAAACTATGGGCAATAGCTCATGAAAACGGCCATAAAACACGAAAACGACGAGTTTTTGGTCATAACGCTCAAACATGTATCGGGTCTTACGGTCGTTGTAAATCGCCCTTGAATCCTATACAGTGGGCAATATCTCATGAAAACGACCATAAAACCTGAAAACTACGAGTTTTTGGTCATATCTCTCAAACATGTAGCTGGTCTTACGATCATTATAAATCGCCCTGGGACCCCAAAATATGGGCAATAGCTCATGAAACAGCCATAAATCCTAAAAACTATGAGCTTTTCATCATATCTCTCAAACATGTATATGATCTTATGGTCGTAATCAATCGCCCTGGAATCCCAAAACTATGGGAAATTGCTCATGAAAACGGCCATAAAGTGTCAAAACTACGATTTTTTGGTCATATTTCTCAAACAAGTATCTAGTCTTATGGTCGTTATAAATCGCCCCTGGAACCCCAAAACTGTGGGAAATAGCTCATGAAAAAGGCCATAAAACGCGAAAGCGACGAGTTTTTGGTCATAACTCACAAACATGTGTCGGGCTATATGGTCGTTCTAAATCTCCCTACAGCCCCAAAACTATGGGCCATGACTCATGAAAACGGCGATAAAGCACGAAAACGGCGAGTTTTAGGTCTTAACTCTCAAACATGTATCGTGTTTTATGGTCGTTGTAACTCGCCCACGAATCCTATAATAGTGGGATATCTCGTGAAAACGACCATAAAGCCTAAAAACTACAAGTTTTGTTATCATATCTCTGAAACATGTAGCTGGTCTTACGGTCGTGATAATCGCCCTTGAACCCCAAAACAATGTCAAGAGCTCATGAAAATTGGCACTAATCCTAAAAACTGTGAGTTTTTCGTCAGATCTCTCAAACATGTATATGATCTTATGGTCATCATAAATCACCTAGAACCCCGAAACTATGGGCAATAGCTCATGAAAACGGCCATAAAGCCTCAAAAGTAATAGTTTTTGGTCATATCTCTCAAACATGTAGGGGGTCTTACGGTCGTTATAAATCGCCCTGGAAGCTCAAAACTATGGGCAATAGCTCATGAAAATGGCCACTAATCCTTAAAATTATGAGTTTTTCGTCAGATCTCTCCAACATGTATATGATCTTGTGGTCGTTATAAATCCCCCTGGAATCCCAAAACTATGGGAAACAGCTCATGAAAACGGCCATAAAGCCTCAAAACACTGAGTTTTTGGTCATATATCTCAACATGTATATGGTCTTATGGTCGTTATAAATCGCCTTGTCACCCCCAAACTGTGGGAAATAGCTCATGAAAACGACCATCAAACGCAAAAACGACGAGTTTTTGGTCATAACTCACAAACATGTATCAGGTCATATGGTCGTTCTAAATCTCCCTACAGCCCCCCGAAACTATGGGAAATAGCTCATGAAAACGGCCATAAAACACGAAAACGACGAGTTTTTGGTCATAACGCTCAAACATGTATCGGGTCTTACGGTCGTTGTAAATCGCCCTTGAATCCTATAACAGTGGGCAATATCTCATGAAAACGACCATAAAACCTGAAAACTACGAGTTTTTGGTCATATCTCTCAAACATGTAGCTGGTCTTACGATCATTATAAATCGCCCTGGGGACCCCAAAATATGGGCAATAGCTCATGAAAACAGCCATAAATCCTAAAAACTATGAGCTTTCCATCATATCTCTCAAACATGTATATGATCTTAGGGTCGTTATAAATCGGCCTGGAATCCCAAAACTATGGGAAATAGCTCATGAAAACGGCCATAAAGTGTCAAAACTACGATTTTTTGGTCATATTTCTCAAACAAGTATCTAGTCTTATGGTCGTTATAAATCGCCCTGGAACCCCAAAACTGTGGGAAATAGCTCATGAAAACGGCCATTAAACGCGGAAAGCGACGAGTTTTGGTCATAACTCACAAACATGTGTCGGGCTATATGGTCGTTCTAAATCGCCCTACAGCCCCAAAACTATGGGCCATGACTCATGAAAACGGCGATAAAGCACGAAAACTGCGAGTTTTAGGTCTTAACTCTCAAACATGTATCGTGTTTTATGGTCGTTGTAACTCGCCCGCGAATCCTATAACAGTGGGATATCTCATGAAAACGACCATAAAGCCTAAAAACTACAAGTTTTGTTATCATATCTCTGAAACATGTAGCTGGTCTTACGGTCGTGATAAATCGCCCTTGAACCCCAAAACAATGGGCAAGAGCTCATGAAATTGGCACTAATCCTAAAAACTGTGAGTTTTTCGTCAGATCTCTCAAACATGTATATGATCTTATGGTCATCATAAATCACCCTAGAACCCCGAAACTATGGGCAATAGCTCATGAAAACGGCCATAAAGCCTCAAAACTACTAGTTTTTGGTCATATCTCTCAAACATGTAGGGGGTCTTACGGTCGTTATAAATCGCCCTGGAAGCTCAAAACTATGGGCAATAGCTCATGAAAATGGCCACTAATCCTAAAAATTATGAGTTTTTCGTCAGATCTCTCAAACATGTATATGATCTTGTGGTCGTTTATAAATCCCCCTGGAATCCCAAAACTATGGGAAACAGCTCATGAAAATGGCTATAAAGCCTCAAAACACTCTGTTTTTGGTCATATATCTCAAACATGTATATGGTCTTATGCTCGTTATAAATCGCCTAGTCACCCCCAAACTGTGGGAAATAGCTCATGAAAACGACCATCAACGCAAAAAACGACGAGTTTTTGGTCATAACTCACAAACATGTATTAGGTCATATGGTCGTTCTAAATCTCCCTACAGCCCCGAAACTATGGGCAATAGCTCATGAAAACGGCCATAAAACACAAAAAATGGCGAGTTTTTGGTCATAACGCTCAAACTATGTATCGGGTCTTATGGTTGTTGTAAATCGCCCTTGAATCCTATAACAGTGGGCAATATCTCATGAAAACGACCATAAAACCTGAAAACTACGAGTTTTTGGTCATATCTCTCAAACATGTAGCTGGTCTTACGATCATTATAAATCGCCCTGGGACCCCAAAATATGGGCAATAGCTCATGAAAACAGCCATAAATCCTAAAACTATGAGCTTTTCCATCATATCTCTCAAACATGTATATGATCTTAGGGTCGTTATAAATCGCCCTGGACTCCCAAAACTATGGGAAATCGCTCATGAAAACGGCCATAAAGCCTCAAAACACTGAGTTTTTGGTCATAATCTCAAACATGTATATGGTCTTATGGCTCGTTATAAATCGCCTTGTCACCCCAAAACTGTGGGAATAGCTCATGAAAACGACCATCAAACGCAAAAACGACGAGTTTTTGGTCATAACTCACAACATGTATCGGGTCTTACGGTCGTTGTAAATCGCCCTTGGATCCTATAAGATGTGGGCAATATCTCATGAAAACGACCATAAAGCCTGAAAACTACGAGTTTTTAGGTCATATCTCTCAACATGTAGCTGGTCTTACGATCATTATAAATCGCCCTGGGACCCCAAAATATGGGCAATAGCTCATGAAAACAGCCATAAATCCTAAAAACTATGAGCTTTCCATCATATCTCTCAAACATGTATATGATCTTAGGGTCGTTATAAATCGCCCTGGAATCCCAAAACTATGGGAAATAGCTCATGAAAACGACCATCAAACGCAAAAACGACGAGTTTTTGGTCATAACTCACAAACATGTATCGGGTCTTACGGTCGTTGTAAATCGCCCTTGGATCCTATAACAGTGGGCAATATCTCATGAAAACGACCATAAAACCTGAAAACTACGAGTTTTTGGTCATATCTCTCAAACATGTAGCTGGTCTTACGATCATTATAAATCGCCGTGGGACCCCAAATATGGGCAATAGCTCATGAAAACAGCCATAAATCCTAAAAACTATGAGCTTTTCATCATATCTCTCAAACATGTATATGATCTTATGGTCGTAATCAATCGCCCTTGAATCCCAAAACTATGGGAAATTGCTCATGAAAACGGCCATAAAGTGTCGAAAACTACGATTTTTTGGTCATATTTCTCAAACAAGTATCTAGTCTTATGGTCGTTATAAATCGCCCTGGAACCCCAAAACTGTGGGAAATAGCTCATGAAAAAGGCCATAAAACGCGAAAGCGACGAGTTTTTGGTCATAACTCACAAACATGTGTCGGGCTATATGGTCGTTCTAAATCTCCCTACAGCCCCAAAACTATGGGCCATGACTCATGAAAACGGCGATAAAGCACGAAAACGGCGAGTTTTAGGTCTTAACTCTCAAACATGTATCGTGTTTTATGGTCGTTGTAACTCGCCCACGAATCCTATAATAGTGGGATATCTCATGAAAACAACCATAAAGCCTAAAAACTACAAGTTTTGTTATCATATCTCTGAAACATGTAGCTGGTCTTACGGTCGTGATAAATCGCCCTTGAACCCCAAAACAATGTTCAAGAGCTCATGAAAATTGGCACTAATCCTAAAAACTGTGAGTTTTTCGTCAGATCTCTCAAACATGTATATGATCTTATGGTCATCATAAATCACCCTAGAACCCCGAAACTATGGGCAATAGCTCATGAAAACGGCCATAAAGCCTCAAAGTAATAGTTTTTGGTCATATCTCTCAAACATGTAGGGGGTCTTACGGTCGTTATAAATCGCCCTGGAAGCTCAAAACTATGGGCAATAGCTCATGAAAATGGCCACTAATCCTTAAAATTATGAGTTTTTCGTCAGATCTCTCCAACATGTATATGATCTTGTGGTCGTTATAAATCCCCCTGGAATCCCAAAACTATGGGAAACAGCTCATGAAAACGGCCATAAAGCCTCAAAACACTGAGTTTTTGGTCATATATCTCAAACATGTATATGGTCTTATGGTCGTTATAAATCGCCTTGTCACCCCCAAACTGTGGGAAATAGCTCATGAAAACGACCATCAAACGCAAAAACGACGAGTTTTTGGTCATAACTCACAAACATGTATCAGGTCATATGGTCGTTCTAAATCTCCCTACAGCCCCGAAACTATGGGAAATAGCTCATGAAAACGGCCATAAAACACGAAAACGACGAGTTTTTGGTCATAACGCTCAAACATGTATCGGGTCTTACGGTCGTTGTAAATCGCCCTTGAATCCTATAACAGTGGGCAATATCTCATGAAAACGACCATAAAACCTGAAAACTACGAGTTTTTGGTCATATCTCTCAAACATGTAGCTGGTCTTACGATCATTATAAATCGCCCTGGGACCCCAAAATATGGGCAATAGCTCATGAAAACAGCCATAAATCCTAAAAACTATGAGCTTTCCATCATATCTCTCAAACATGTATATGATCTTAGGGTCGTTATAAATCGGCCTGGAATCCCAAAACTATGGGAAATAGCTCATGAAAACGGCCATAAAGTCTCAAAACTACGATTTTTTGGTCATATTTCTCAAACAAGTATCTAGTCTTATGGTCGTTATAAATCGCCCTAGAACCCCAAAACTGTGGGAAAATAGCTCATGAAAACGGCCATTAAACGCGAAAGCGACGAGTTTTTGGTCATAACTCACAAACATGTGTCGGGCTATATGGTCGTTCTAAATCGCCCTACAGCCCCAAAACTATGGGCCATGACTCATGAAAACGGCGATAAAGCACGAAAACTGCGAGTTTTAGGTCTTAACTCTCAAACATGTATCGTGTTTTATGGTCGTTGTAACTCGCCCGCGAATCCTATAACAGTGGGATATCTCATGAAACGACCATAAAGCCTAAAAACTACAAGTTTTGTTATCATATCTCTGAAACATGTAGCTGGTCTTACGGTCGTGATAAATCGCCCTTGAACCCCAAAACAATGGGCAAGAGCTCATGAAAATTGGCACTAATCCTAAAAACTGTGAGTTTTTCGTCAGATCTCTCAAACATGTATATGATCTTATGGTCATCATAAATCACCCTAGAACCCCGAAACTATGGGCAATAGCTCATGAAAACGGCCATAAAGCCTCAAAACTACTAGTTTTTGGTCATATCTCTCAAACATGTAGGGGGTCTTACGGTCGTTATAAATCGCCCTGGAAGCTCAAAACTATGGGCAATAGCTCATGAAAATGGCCACTAATCCTAAAAATTATGAGTTTTTCGTCAGATCTCTCAAACATGTATATGATCTTGTGGTCGTTATAAATCCCCCTGGAATCCCAAAACTATGGGAAACAGCTCATGAAAATGGCTATAAAGCCTCAAAACACTCTGTTTTTGGTCATATATCTCAAACATGTATATGGTCTTATGCTCGTTATAAATCGCCTTGTCACCCCCAAACTGTGGGAAATAGCTCATGAAAACGACCATCAAACGCAAAAACGACGAGTTTTTGGTCATAACTCACAAACATGTATTAGGTCATATGGTCGTTCTAAATCTCCCTACAGCCCCGAAACTATGGGCAATAGCTCATGAAAACGGCCATAAAACACAAAAATGGCGAGTTTTTGGTCATAACGCTCAAACATGTATCGGGTCTTATGGTTGTTGTAAATCGCCCTTGAATCCTATAACAGTGGGCAATATCTCATGAAAACGACCATAAAAACCTGAAAACTACGAGTTTTTGGTCATATCTCTCAAACATGTAGCTGGTCTTACGATCATTATAAATCGCCCTGGGACCCCAAAATATGGGCAATAGCTCATGAAAACAGCCATAAATCCTAAAAACTATGAGCTTTCCATCATATCTCTCAAACATGTATATGATCTTAGGGTCGTTATAAATCGCCCTGGAATCCCAAAACTATGGGAAATAGCTCATGAAAACGGCCATAAAGCCTCAAAACACTGAGTTTTTGGTCATATATCTCAAACATGTATATGGTCTTATGGCTCGTTATAAATCGCCTTGTCACCCCAAAACTGTGGGAAATAGCTCATGAAAACGACCATCAAACGCAAAAACGACGAGTTTTTGGTCATAACTCACAAACATGTATCGGGTCTTACGGTCGTTGTAAATCGCCCTTGGATCCTATAAGAGTGGGCAATATCTCATGAAAACGACCATAAAGCCTGAAAACTACGAGTTTTAGGTCATATCTCTCAAACATGTAGCTGGTCTTACGATCATTATAAATCGCCCTGGGACCCCAAAATATGGGCAATAGCTCATGAAAACAGCCATAAATCCTAAAAACTATGAGCTTTCCATCATATCTCTCAAACATGTATATGATCTTAGGGTCGTTATAAATCGCCCTGGAATCCCAAAACTATGGGAAATAGCTCATGAAAACGACCATCAAACGCAAAAACGACGAGTTTTTGGTCATAACTCACAAACATGTATCGGGTCTTACGGTCGTTGTAAATCGCCCTTGGATCCTATAACAGTGGGCAATATCTCATGAAAACGACCATAAAACCTGAAAACTACGAGTTTTTGGTCATATCTCTCAAACATGTAGCTGGTCTTACGATCATTATAAATCGCCGTGGGACCCCAAAATATGGGCAATAGCTCATGAAAACAGCCATAAATCCTAAAAACTATGAGCTTTTCATCATATCTCTCAAACATGTATATGATCTTATGGTCGTAATCAATCGCCCTTGAATCCCAAAACTATGGGAAATTGCTCATGAAAACGGCCATAAAGTGTCGAAACTACGATTTTTTGGTCATATTTCTCAAACAAGTATCTAGTCTTATGGTCGTTATAAATCGCCCTGGAACCCCAAAACTGTGGGAAATAGCTCATGAAAAAGGCCATAAAACGCGAAAGCGACGAGTTTTTGGTCATAACTCACAAACATGTGTCGGGCTATATGGTCGTTCTAAATCTCCCTACAGCCCCAAAACTATGGGCCATGACTCATGAAAACGGCGATAAAGCACGAAAACGGCGAGTTTTAGGTCTTAACTCTCAAACATGTATCGTGTTTTATGGTCGTTGTAACTCGCCCACGAATCCTATAATAGTGGGATATCTCATGAAAACAACCATAAAGCCTAAAAACTACAAGTTTTGTTATCATATCTCTGAAACATGTAGCTGGTCTTACGGTCGTGATAAATCGCCCTTGAACCCCAAAACAATGTTCAAGAGCTCATGAAAATTGGCACTAATCCTAAAAACTGTGAGTTTTTCGTCAGATCTCTCAAACATGTATATGATCTTATGGTCATCATAAATCACCCTAGAACCCCGAAACTATGGGCAATAGCTCATGAAAACGGCCATAAAGCCTCAAAAGTAATAGTTTTTGGTCATATCTCTCAAACATGTAGGGGGTCTTACGGTCGTTATAAATCGCCCTGGAAGCTCAAAACTATGGGCAATAGCTCATGAAAATGGCCACTAATCCTTAAAATTATGAGTTTTTCGTCAGATCTCTCCAACATGTATATGATCTTGTGGTCGTTATAAATCCCCCTGGAATCCCAAAACTATGGGAAACAGCTCATGAAAACGGCCATAAAGCCTCAAAACACTGAGTTTTTGGTCATATATCTCAAACATGTATATGGTCTTATGGTCGTTATAAATCGCCTTGTCACCCCCAAACTGTGGGAAATAGCTCATGAAAACGACCATCAAACGCAAAAACGACGAGTTTTTGGTCATAACTCACAAACATGTATCAGGTCATATGGTCGTTCTAAATCTCCCTACAGCCCCGAAACTATGGGCAATAGCTCATGAAAACGGCCATAAAACACGAAAACGACGAGTTTTTGGTCATAACGCTCAAACATGTATCGGGTCTTACGGTCGTTGTAAATCGCCCTTGAATCCTATAACAGTGGGCAATATCTCATGAAAACGACCATAAAACCTGAAAACTACGAGTTTTTGGTCATATCTCTCAAACATGTAGCTGGTCTTACGATCATTATAAATCGCCCTGGGACCCCAAAATATGGGCAATAGCTCATGAAAACAGCCATAAATCCTAAAAACTATGAGCTTTCCATCATATCTCTCAAACATGTATATGATCTTAGGGTCGTTATAAATCGGCCTGGAATCCCAAAACTATGGGAAATAGCTCATGAAAACGGCCATAAAGTCTCAAAACTACGATTTTTTGGTCATATTTCTCAAACAAGTATCTAGTCTTATGGTCGTTATAAATCGCCCTGGAACCCCAAAACTGTGGGAAATAGCTCATGAAAACGGCCATTAAACGCGAAAGCGACGAGTTTTTGGTCATAACTCACAAACATGTGTCGGGCTATATGGTCGTTCTAAATCGCCCTACAGCCCCAAAACTATGGGCCATGACTCATGAAAACGGCGATAAAGCACGAAAACTGCGAGTTTTAGGTCTTAACTCTCAAACATGTATCGTGTTTTATGGTCGTTGTAACTCGCCCGCGAATCCTATAACAGTGGGATATCTCATGAAAACGACCATAAAGCCTAAAAACTACAAGTTTTGTTATCATATCTCTGAAACATGTAGCTGGTCTTACGGTCGTGATAAATCGCCCTTGAACCCCAAAACAATGGGCAAGAGCTCATGAAAATTGGCACTAATCCTAAAAACTGTGAGTTTTTCGTCAGATCTCTCAAACATGTATATGATCTTATGGTCATCATAAATCACCCTAGAACCCCGAAACTATGGGCAATAGCTCATGAAAACGGCCATAAAGCCTCAAAACTACTAGTTTTTGGTCATATCTCTCAAACATGTAGGGGGTCTTACGGTCGTTATAAATCGCCCTGGAAGCTCAAAACTATGGGCAATAGCTCATGAAAATGGCCACTAATCCTAAAAATTATGAGTTTTTCGTCAGATCTCTCAAACATGTATATGATCTTGTGGTCGTTATAAATCCCCCTGGAATCCCAAAACTATGGGAAACAGCTCATGAAAATGGCTATAAAGCCTCAAAACACTCTGTTTTTGGTCATATATCTCAAACATGTATATGGTCTTATGCTCGTTATAAATCGCCTTGTCACCCCCAAACTGTGGGAAATAGCTCATGAAAACGACCATCAAACGCAAAAAACGACGAGTTTTTGGTCATAACTCACAAACATGTATTAGGTCATATGGTCGTTCTAAATCTCCCTACAGCCCCGAAACTATGGGCAATAGCTCATGAAAACGGCCATAAAACACAAAAATGGCGAGTTTTTGGTCATAACGCTCAAACATGTATCGGGTCTTATGGTTGTTGTAAATCGCCCTTGAATCCTATAACAGTGGGCAATATCTCATGAAAACGACCATAAAACCTGAAAACTACGAGTTTTTGGTCATATCTCTCAAACATGTAGCTGGTCTTAGGATCATTATAAATCGCCCTGGGGACCCCAAAATATGGGCAATAGCTCATGAAAACAGCCATAAATCCTAAAAACTATGAGCTTTCCATCATATCTCTCAAACATGTATATGATCTTAGGGTCGTTATAAATCGCCCTGGAATCCCAAAACTATGGGAAATTAGCTCATGAAAACGGCCATAAAGCCTCAAAACACTGAGTTTTTGGTCATATTATCTCAAACATGTATATGGTCTTATGGTCGTTATAAATCGCCTTGTCACCCCAAAAACTGGTGGGAAATAGCTCATGAAAACGACCATCAAACGCAAAAACGACGAGTTTTGGTCATAACTCACAAACATGTATCGGGTCTACGGTCGTTGTAAATCGCCCTTGTATCCTATAAGAGTGGGCAATATCTCATGAAAACGACCATAAAGCCTGAAAACTACGAGTTTTAGGTCATATCTCTCAAACATGTAGCTGGTCTTACGATCATTATAAATCGCCCTGGGACCCCAAAATATGGGCAATAGCTCATGAAAACAGCCATAAATCCTAAAAACTATGAGCTTTCCATCATATCTCTCAAACATGTATATGATCTTAGGGTCGTTATAAATCGCCCTGGAATCCCAAAACTATGGGAAATAGCTCATGAAAACGACCATCAAACGCAAAACGACGAGTTTTTGGTCATAACTCACAAACATGTATCGGGTCTTACGGTCGTGTAAATCGCCCTTGGATCCTATAACAGTGGGCAATATCTCATGAAAACGACCATAAAACCTGAAAACTACGAGTTTTTGGTCATATCTCTCAAACATGTAGCTGGTCTTACGATCATTATAAATCGCCCGTGGGACCCCAAAATATGGGCAATAGCTCATGAAAACAGCCATAAATCCTAAAACTATGAGCTTTTCATCATATCTCTCAAACATGTATATGATCTTATGGTCGTAATCAATCGCCCTTGAATCCCAAAACTATGGGAAATTGCTCATGAAAACGGCCATAAAGTGTCAAAACTACGATTTTTTGGTCATATTTCTCAAACAAGTATCTAGTCTTATGGTCGTTATAAATCGCCCTGGAACCCCAAAACTGTGGGAAATAGCTCATGAAAAAGGCCATAAAACGCGAAAGCGACGAGTTTTTGGTCATAACTCACAAACATGTGTCGGGCTATATGGTCGTTCTAAATCTCCCTACAGCCCCAAAACTATGGGCCATGACTCATGAAAACGGCGATAAAGCACGAAAACGGCGAGTTTTAGGTCTTAACTCTCAAACATGTATCGTGTTTTATGGTCGTTGTAACTCGCCCACGAATCCTATAATAGTGGGATATCTCATGAAAACAACCATAAAGCCTAAAAACTACAAGTTTTGTTATCATATCTCTGAAACATGTAGCTGGTCTTACGGTCGTGATAAATCGCCCTTGAACCCCAAAACAATGTTCAAGAGCTCATGAAAATTGGCACTAATCCTAAAAACTGTGAGTTTTTCGTCAGATCTCTCAAACATGTATATGATCTTATGGTCATCATAAATCACCCTAGAACCCCGAAACTATGGGCAATAGCTCATGAAAACGGCCATAAAGCCTCAAAAGTAATAGTTTTTGGTCATATCTCTCAAACATGTAGGGGGTCTTACGGTCGTTATAAATCGCCCTGGAAGCTCAAAACTATGGGCAATAGCTCATGAAAATGGCCACTAATCCTTAAAATTATGAGTTTTTCGTCAGATCTCTCCAACATGTATATGATCTTGTGGTCGTTATAAATCCCCCTGGAATCCCAAAACTATGGGAAACAGCTCATGAAAACGGCCATAAAGCCTCAAAACACTGAGTTTTTGGTCATATATCTCAAACATGTATATGGTCTTATGGTCGTTATAAATCGCCTTGTCACCCCCAAACTGTGGGAAATAGCTCATGAAAACGACCATAAAACGCAAAAACGATGAGTTTTTGGTCATAACTCACAAACATGTATCAGGTCATATGGTCGTTCTAAATCTCCCTACAGCCCCGAAACTATGGGCAATAGCTCATGAAACGGCCATAAAACACGAAAACGACGAGTTTTTGGTCATAACGCTCAAACATGTATCGGGTCTTACGGTCGTTGTAAATCGCCCTTGAATCCTATAACAGTGGGCAATATCTCATGAAAACGACCATAAAACCTGAAAACTACGAGTTTTTGGTCATATCTCTCAAACATGTAGCTGGTCTTACGATCATTATAAATCGCCCTGGGACCCCAAAATATGGGCAATAGCTCATGAAAACAGCCATAAATCCTAAAAACTATGAGCTTTCATCATATCTCTCAAACATGTATATGATCTTATGGTCGTAATCAATCGCCCTGGAATCCCAAAACTATGGGAAATGCTCATGAAAACGGCCATAAAGTGTCAAAACTACGATTTTTGGTCATATTTCTCAAACAAGTATCTAGTCTTATGGTCGTTATAAATCGCCCTGGAACCCCAAAACTGTGGGAAATAGCTCATGAAAAAGGCCATAAAACGCGAAAGCGACGAGTTTTTGGTCATAACTCACAAACATGTGTCGGGCTATATGGTCGTTCTAAATCTCCCTACAGCCCCAAAACTATGGGCCATGACTCATGAAAACGGCGATAAAGCACGAAAACGGCGAGTTTTAGGTCTTAACTCTCAAACATGTATCGTGTTTTATGGTCGTTGTAACTCGCCCACGAATCCTATAATAGTGGGATATCTCGTGAAAACGACCATAAAGCCTAAAAACTACAAGTTTTGTTATCATATCTCTGAAACATGTAGCTGGTCTTACGGTCGTGATAAATCGCCCTTGAACCCCAAAACAATGTTCAAGAGCTCATGAAAATTGGCACTAATCCTAAAAACTGTGAGTTTTTCGTCAGATCTCTCAAACATGTATATGATCTTATGTTCATCATAAATCACCCTAGAACCCCGAAACTATGGGCAATAGCTCATGAAAACGGCCATAAAGCCTCAAAAGTAATAGTTTTTGGTCATATCTCTCAAACATGTAGGGGGTCTTACGGTCGTTATAAATCGCCCTGGAAGCTCAAAACTATGGGCAATAGCTCATGAAAATGGCCACTAATCCTTAAAATTATGAGTTTTTCGTCAGATCTCTCCAACATGTATATGATCTTGTGGTCGTTATAAATCCCCCTGGAATCCCAAAACTATGGGAAACAGCTCATGAAAACGGCCATAAAGCCTCAAAACACTGAGTTTTTGGTCATATATCTCAAACATGTATATGGTCTTATGGTCGTTATAAATCGCCTTGTCACCCCCAAACTGTGGGAAATAGCTCATGAAAACGGCCATAAAACGCAAAAACGATGAGTTTTTGGTCATAACTGACAAACATGTATCAGGTCATATGGTCGTTCTAAATCTCCCTATAGCCCCGAAACTATGGGCAATAGCTCATGAAAACGGCCATAAAACACGAAAACGACGAGTTTTTGGTCATAACGCTCAAACATGTATCGGGTCTTACGGTCGTTGTAAATCGCCCTTGAATCCTATAACAGTGGGCAATATCTCATGAAAACGACCATAAAACCTGAAAACTACGAGTTTTTGGTCATATCTCTCAAACATGTAGCTGGTCTTACGATCATTATAAATCGCCCTGGGACCCCAAAATATGGGCAATAGCTCATGAAAACAGCCATAAATCCTAAAAACTATGAGCTTTCCATCATATCTCTCAAACATGTATATGATCTTATGGTCGTAATCAATCGGCCCTGGAATCCCAAAACTATGGGAAATTGCTCATGAAAACGGCCATAAAGTGTCAAAACTACGATTTTTTGGTCATATTTCTCAAACAAGTATCTAGTCTTATGGTCGTTATAAATCGCCCTGGAACCCCAAAACTGTGAGAAATAGCTCATGAAAACGGCCATAAAACGCGAAAGCGACGAGTTTTTGGTCATAACTCACAAACATGTGTCGGGCTATATGGTCGTTCTAAATCTCCCTACAGCCCCAAAACTATGGGCAATGACTCATGAAAACGGCGATAAAGCACGAAAACTGCGAGTTTTAGGTCTTAACTCTCAAACATGTATCGTGTTTTATGGTCGTTGTAACTCGCCCGCGAATCCTATAACAGTGGGATATCTCATGAAAACGACCATAAAGCCTAAAAACTACAAGTTTTGTTATCATATCTCTGAAACATGTAGCTGGTCTTACGGTCGTGATAAATCGCCCTTGAACCCCAAAACAATGTTCAAGAGCTCATGAAAATTGGCACTAATCCTAAAAACTGTGAGTTTTTCGTCAGATCTCTCAAACATGTATATGATCTTATGGTCATCATAAATCACCCTAGAACCCCGAAACTATGGGCAATAGCTCATGAAAACGGCCATAAAGCCTCAAAAGTAATAGTTTTTGGTCATATCTCTCAAACATGTAGGGGGTCTTACGGTCGTTATAAATCGCCCTGGAAGCTCAAAACTATGGGCAATAGCTCATGAAAATGGCCACTAATCCTTAAAATTATGAGTTTTTCGTCAGATCTCTCCAACATGTATATGATCTTGTGGTCGTTATAAATCCCCCTGGAATCCCAAAACTATGGGAAACAGCTCATGAAAACGGCCATAAAGCCTCAAAACACTGAGTTTTTGGTCATATATCTCAAACATGTATATGGTCTTATGGTCGTTATAAATCGCCTTGTCACCCCCAAACTGTGGGAAATAGCTCATGAAAACGGCCATAAAACGCAAAAACGATGAGTTTTTGGTCATAACTGACAAACATGTATCAGGTCATATGGTCGTTCTAAATCTCCCTATAGCCCCGAAACTATGGGCAATAGCTCATGAAAACGGCCATAAAACACGAAAACGACGAGTTTTTGGTCATAACGCTCAAACATGTATCGGGTCTTACGGTCGTTGTAAATCGCCCTTGAATCCTATAACAGTGGGCAATATCTCATGAAAACGACCATAAAACCTGAAAACTACGAGTTTTTGGTCATATCTCTCAAACATGTAGCTGGTCTTACGATCATTATAAATCGCCCTGGGACCCCAAAATATGGGCAATAGCTCATGAAAACAGCCATAAATCCTAAAAACTATGAGCTTTTCATCATATCTCTCAAACATGTATATGATCTTATGGTCGTAATCAATCGCCCTGGAATCCCAAAACTATGGGAAATTGCTCATGAAAACGGCCATAAAGTGTCAAAACTACGATTTTTTGGTCATATTTCTCAAACAAGTATCTAGTCTTATGGTCGTTATAAATCGCCCTGGAACCCCAAAACTGTGGGAAATAGCTCATGAAAAAGGCCATAAAACGCGAAAGCGACGAGTTTTTGGTCATAACTCACAAACATGTGTCGGGCTATATGGTCGTTCTAAATCTCCCTACAGCCCCAAAACTATGGGCCATGACTCATGAAAACGGCGATAAAGCACGAAAACGGCGAGTTTTAGGTCTTAACTCTCAAACATGTATCGTGTTTTATGGTCGTTGTAACTCGCCCACGAATCCTATAATAGTGGGATATCTCGTGAAAACGACCATAAAGCCTAAAAACTACAAGTTTTGTTATCATATCTCTGAAACATGTAGCTGGTCTTACGGTCGTGATAAATCGCCCTTGAACCCCAAAACAATGTTCAAGAGCTCATGAAAATTGGCACTAATCCTAAAAACTGTGAGTTTTTCGTCAGATCTCTCAAACATGTATATGATCTTATGTTCATCATAAATCACCCTAGAACCCCGAAACTATGGGCAATAGCTCATGAAAACGGCCATAAAGCCTCAAAAGTAATAGTTTTTGGTCATATCTCTCAAACATGTAGGGGGTCTTACGGTCGTTATAAATCGCCCTGGAAGCTCAAAACTATGGGCAATAGCTCATGAAAATGGCCACTAATCCTTAAAATTATGAGTTTTTCGTCAGATCTCTCCAACATGTATATGATCTTGTGGTCGTTATAAATCCCCCTGGAATCCCAAAACTATGGGAAACAGCTCATGAAAACGGCCATAAAGCCTCAAAACACTGAGTTTTTGGTCATATATCTCAAACATGTATATGGTCTTATGGTCGTTATAAATCGCCTTGTCACCCCCCAAACTGTGGGAAATAGCTCATGAAAACGGCCATAAAACGCAAAAACGATGAGTTTTTGGTCATAACTGACAAACATGTATCAGGTCATATGGTCGTTCTAAATCTCCCTATAGCCCCGAAACTATGGGCAATAGCTCATGAAAACGGCCATAAAACACGAAAACGACGAGTTTTTGGTCATAACGCTCAAACATGTATCGGGTCTTACGGTCGTTGTAAATCGCCCTTGAATCCTATAACAGTGGGCAATATCTCATGAAAACGACCATAAAACCTGAAAACTACGAGTTTTTGGTCATATCTCTCAAACATGTAGCTGGTCTTACGATCATTATAAATCGCCCTGGGACCCCAAAATATGGGCAATAGCTCATGAAAACAGCCATAAATCCTAAAAACTATGAGCTTTTCATCATATCTCTCAAACATGTATATGATCTTATGGTCGTAATCAATCGCCCTGGAATCCCAAAACTATGGGAAATTGCTCATGAAAACGGCCATAAAGTGTCAAAACTACGATTTTTTGGTCATATTTCTCAAACAAGTATCTAGTCTTATGGTCGTTATAAATCGCCCTGGAACCCCAAAACTGTGGGAAATAGCTCATGAAAAAGGCCATAAAACGCGAAAGCGACGAGTTTTTGGTCATAACTCACAAACATGTGTCGGGCTATATGGTCGTTCTAAATCTCCCTACAGCCCCAAAACTATGGGCCATGACTCATGAAAACGGCGATAAAGCACGAAAACGGCGAGTTTTAGGTCTTAACTCTCAAACATGTATCGTGTTTTATGGTCGTTGTAACTCGCCCACGAATCCTATAATAGTGGGATATCTCGTGAAAACGACCATAAAGCCTAAAAACTACAAGTTTTGTTATCATATCTCTGAAACATGTAGCTGGTCTTACGGTCGTGATAAATCGCCCTTGAACCCCAAAACAATGTTCAAGAGCTCATGAAAATTGGCACTAATCCTAAAAACTGTGAGTTTTTCGTCAGATCTCTCAAACATGTATATGATCTTATGGTCATCATAAATCACCCTAGAACCCCGAAACTATGGGCAATAGCTCATGAAAACGGCCATAAAGCCTCAAAAGTAATAGTTTTTGGTCATATCTCTCAAACATGTAGGGGGTCTTACGGTCGTTATAAATCGCCCTGGAAGCTCAAAACTATGGGCAATAGCTCATGAAAATGGCCACTAATCCTTAAAATTATGAGTTTTTCGTCAGATCTCTCCAACATGTATATGATCTTGTGGTCGTTATAAATCCCCCTGGAATCCCAAAACTATGGGAAACAGCTCATGAAAACGGCCATAAAGCCTCAAAACACTGAGTTTTTGGTCATATATCTCAAACATGTATATGGTCTTATGGTCGTTATAAATCGCCTTGTCACCCCCAAACTGTGGGAAATAGCTCATGAAAACGGCCATAAAACGCAAAAACGATGAGTTTTTGGTCATAACTGACAAACATGTATCAGGTCATATGGTCGTTCTAAATCTCCCTATAGCCCCGAAACTATGGGCAATAGCTCATGAAAACGGCCATAAAACACGAAAACGACGAGTTTTTGGTCATAACGCTCAAACATGTATCGGGTCTTACGGTCGTTGTAAATCGCCCTTGAATCCTATAACAGTGGGCAATATCTCATGAAAACGACCATAAAACCTGAAAACTACGAGTTTTTGGTCATATCTCTCAAACATGTAGCTGGTCTTACGATCATTATAAATCGCCCTGGGACCCCAAAATATGGGCAATAGCTCATGAAAACAGCCATAAATCCTAAAAACTATGAGCTTTTCATCATATCTCTCAAACATGTATATGATCTTATGGTCGTAATAAATCGCCCTGGAATCCCAAAACTATGGGAAATTGCTCATGAAAACGGCCATAAAGTGTCAAAACTACGATTTTTTGGTCATATTTCTCAAACAAGTATCTAGTCTTATGGTCGTTATAAATCGCCCTGGAACCCCCAAAACTGTGAGAAATAGCTCATGAAAAAGGCCATAAAACGCGAAAGCGACGAGTTTTTGGTCATAACTCACAAACATGTGTCGGGCTATATGGTCGTTCTAAATCTCCCTACAGCCCCAAAACTATGGGCCATGACTCATGAAAACGGCGATAAAGCACGAAAACGGCGAGTTTTAGGTCTTAACTCTCAAACATGTATCGTGTTTTATGGTCGTTGTAACTCGCCCACGAATCCTATAATAGTGGGATATCTCAGTGAAAACGACCATAAAGCCTAAAAACTACAAGTTTTGTTATCATATCTCTGAAACATGTAGCTGGTCTTACGGTCGTGATAAATCGCCCTTGAACCCCAAAACAATGTTCAAGAGCTCATGAAAATTGGCACTAATCCTAAAAACTGTGAGTTTTTCGTCAGATCTCTCAAACATGTATATGATCTTATGTTCATCATAAATCACCCTAGAACCCCGAAACTATGGGCAATAGCTCATGAAAACGGCCATAAAGCCTCAAAAGTAATAGTTTTTGGTCATATCTCTCAAACATGTAGGGGGTCTTACGGTCGTTATAAATCGCCCTGGAAGCTCAAAACTATGGGCAATAGCTCATGAAAATGGCCACTAATCCTTAAAATTATGAGTTTTTCGTCAGATCTCTCCAACATGTATATGATCTTGTGGTCGTTATAAATCCCCCTGGAATCCCAAAACTATGGGAAACAGCTCATGAAAACGGCCATAAAGCCTCAAAACACTGAGTTTTTGGTCATATATCTCAAACATGTATATGGTCTTATGGTCGTTATAAATCGCCTTGTCACCCCCAAACTGTGGGAAATAGCTCATGAAAACGGCCATAAAACGCAAAAACGATGAGTTTTTGGTCATAACTGACAAACATGTATCAGGTCATATGGTCGTTCTAAATCTCCCTATAGCCCCGAAACTATGGGCAATAGCTCATGAAAACGGCCATAAAACACGAAAACGACGAGTTTTTGGTCATAACGCTCAAACATGTATCGGGTCTTACGGTCGTTGTAAATCGCCCTTGAATCCTATAACAGTGGGCAATATCTCATGAAAACGACCATAAAACCTGAAAACTACGAGTTTTTGGTCATATCTCTCAAACATGTAGCTGGTCTTACGATCATTATAAATCGCCCTGGGACCCCAAAATATGGGCAATAGCTCATGAAAACAGCCATAAATCCTAAAAACTATGAGCTTTTCATCATATCTCTCAAACATGTATATGATCTTATGGTCGTAATCAATCGCCCTGGAATCCCAAAACTATGGGAAATTGCTCATGAAAACGGCCATAAAGTGTCAAAACTACGATTTTTTGGTCATATTTCTCAAACAAGTATCTAGTCTTATGGTCGTTATAAATCGCCCTGGAACCCCAAAACTGTGGGAAATAGCTCATGAAAAAGGCCATAAAACGCGAAAGCGACGAGTTTTTGGTCATAACTCACAAACATGTGTCGGGCTATATGGTCGTTCTAAATCTCCCTACAGCCCCAAAACTATGGGCCATGACTCATGAAAACGGCGATAAAGCACGAAAACGGCGAGTTTTAGGTCTTAACTCTCAAACATGTATCGTGTTTTATGGTCGTTGTAACTCGCCCACGAATCCTATAATAGTGGGATATCTCGTGAAAACGACCATAAAGCCTAAAAACTACAAGTTTTGTTATCATATCTCTGAAACATGTAGCTGGTCTTACGGTCGTGATAAATCGCCCTTGAACCCCAAAACAATGTTCAAGAGCTCATGAAAATTGGCACTAATCCTAAAAACTGTGAGTTTTTCGTCAGATCTCTCAAACATGTATATGATCTTATGTTCATCATAAATCACCCTAGAACCCCGAAACTATGGGCAATAGCTCATGAAAACGGCCATAAAGCCTCAAAAGTAATAGTTTTTGGTCATATCTCTCAAACATGTAGGGGGTCTTACGGTCGTTATAAATCGCCCTGGAAGCTCAAAACTATGGGCAATAGCTCATGAAAATGGCCACTAATCCTTAAAATTATGAGTTTTTCGTCAGATCTCTCCAACATGTATATGATCTTGTGGTCGTTATAAATCCCCCTGGAATCCCAAAACTATGGGAAACAGCTCATGAAAACGGCCATAAAGCCTCAAAACACTGAGTTTTTGGTCATATATCTCAAACATGTATATGGTCTTATGGTCGTTATAAATCGCCTTGTCACCCCCAAACTGTGGGAAATAGCTCATGAAAACGGCCATAAAACGCAAAAACGATGAGTTTTTGGTCATAACTGACAAACATGTATCAGGTCATATGGTCGTTCTAAATCTCCCTATAGCCCCGAAACTATGGGCAATAGCTCATGAAAACGGCCATAAAACACGAAAACGACGAGTTTTTGGTCATAACGCTCAAACATGTATCGGGTCTTACGGTCGTTGTAAATCGCCCTTGAATCCTATAACAGTGGGCAATATCTCATGAAAACGACCATAAAACCTGAAAACTACGAGTTTTTGGTCATATCTCTCAAACATGTAGCTGGTCTTACGATCATTATAAATCGCCCTGGGACCCCAAAATATGGGCAATAGCTCATGAAAACAGCCATAAATCCTAAAAACTATGAGCTTTTCATCATATCTCTCAAACATGTATATGATCTTATGGTCGTAATCAATCGCCCTGGAATCCCAAAACTATGGGAAATTGCTCATGAAAACGGCCATAAAGTGTCAAAACTACGATTTTTTGGTCATATTTCTCAAACAAGTATCTAGTCTTATGGTCGTTATAAATCGCCCTGGAACCCCAAAACTGTGGGAAATAGCTCATGAAAAAGGCCATAAAACGCGAAAGCGACGAGTTTTTGGTCATAACTCACAAACATGTGTCGGGCTATATGGTCGTTCTAAATCTCCCTACAGCCCCAAAACTATGGGCCATGACTCATGAAAACGGCGATAAAGCACGAAAACGGCGAGTTTTAGGTCTTAACTCTCAAACATGTATCGTGTTTTATGGTCGTTGTAACTCGCCCACGAATCCTATAATAGTGGGATATCTCGTGAAAACGACCATAAAGCCTAAAAACTACAAGTTTTGTTATCATATCTCTGAAACATGTAGCTGGTCTTACGGTCGTGATAAATCGCCCTTGAACCCCAAAACAATGTTCAAGAGCTCATGAAAATTGGCACTAATCCTAAAAACTGTGAGTTTTTCGTCAGATCTCTCAAACATGTATATGATCTTATGTTCATCATAAATCACCCTAGAACCCCGAAACTATGGGCAATAGCTCATGAAAACGGCCATAAAGCCTCAAAAGTAATAGTTTTTGGTCATATCTCTCAAACATGTAGGGGGTCTTACGGTCGTTATAAATCGCCCTGGAAGCTCAAAACTATGGGCAATAGCTCATGAAAATGGCCACTAATCCTTAAAATTATGAGTTTTTCGTCAGATCTCTCCAACATGTATATGATCTTGTGGTCGTTATAAATCCCCCTGGAATCCCAAAACTATGGGAAACAGCTCATGAAAACGGCCATAAAGCCTCAAAACACTGAGTTTTTGGTCATATATCTCAAACATGTATATGGTCTTATGGTCGTTATAAATCGCCTTGTCACCCCCAAACTGTGGGAAATAGCTCATGAAAACGGCCATAAAACGCAAAAACGATGAGTTTTTGGTCATAACTGACAAACATGTATCAGGTCATATGGTCGTTCTAAATCTCCCTATAGCCCCGAAACTATGGGCAATAGCTCATGAAAACGGCCATAAAACACGAAAACGACGAGTTTTTGGTCATAACGCTCAAACATGTATCGGGTCTTACGGTCGTTGTAAATCGCCCTTGAATCCTATAACAGTGGGCAATATCTCATGAAAACGACCATAAAACCTGAAAACTACGAGTTTTTGGTCATATCTCTCAAACATGTAGCTGGTCTTACGATCATTATAAATCGCCCTGGGACCCCAAAATATGGGCAATAGCTCATGAAAACAGCCATAAATCCTAAAAACTATGAGCTTTTCATCGTATCTCTCAAACATGTATATGATCTTATGGTCGTAATCAATCGCCCTGGAATCCCAAAACTATGGGAAATTGCTCATGAAAACGGCCATAAAGTGTCAAAACTACGATTTTTTGGTCATATTTCTCAAACAAGTATCTAGTCTTATGGTCGTTATAAATCGCCCTGGAACCCCAAAACTGTGGGAAATAGCTCATGAAAAAGGCCATAAAACGCGGAAAGCGACGAGTTTTTGGTCATAACTCACAAACATGTGTCGGGCTATATGGTCGTTCTAAATCTCCCTACAGCCCCAAAACTATGGGCCATGACTCATGAAAACGGCGATAAAGCACGAAAACGGCGAGTTTTAGGTCTTAACTCTCAAACATGTATCGTGTTTTATGGTCGTTGTAACTCGCCCACGAATCCTATAATAGTGGGATATCTCAGTGAAAACGACCATAAAGCCTAAAAACTACAAGTTTTGTTATCATATCTCTGAAACATGTAGCTGGTCTTACGGTCGTGATAAATCGCCCTTGAACCCCAAAACAATGTTCAAGAGCTCATGAAAATTGGCACTAATCCTAAAAACTGTGAGTTTTTCGTCAGATCTCTCAAACATGTATATGATCTTATGTTCATCATAAATCACCCTAGAACCCCGAAACTATGGGCAATAGCTCATGAAAACGGCCATAAAGCCTCAAAAGTAATAGTTTTTGGTCATATCTCTCAAACATGTAGGGGGTCTTACGGTCGTTATAAATCGCCCTGGAAGCTCAAAACTATGGGCAATAGCTCATGAAAATGGCCACTAATCCTTAAAATTATGAGTTTTTCGTCAGATCTCTCCAACATGTATATGATCTTGTGGTCGTTATAAATCCCCCTGGAATCCCAAAACTATGGGAAACAGCTCATGAAAACGGCCATAAAGCCTCAAAACACTGAGTTTTTGGTCATATATCTCAAACATGTATATGGTCTTATGGTCGTTATAAATCGCCTTGTCACCCCCAAACTGTGGGAAATAGCTCATGAAAACGGCCATAAAACGCAAAAACGATGAGTTTTTGGTCATAACTGACAAACATGTATCAGGTCATATGGTCGTTCTAAATCTCCCTATAGCCCCGAAACTATGGGCAATAGCTCATGAAAACGGCCATAAAACACGAAAACGACGAGTTTTTGGTCATAACGCTCAAACATGTATCGGGTCTTACGGTCGTTGTAAATCGCCCTTGAATCCTATAACAGTGGGCAATATCTCATGAAAACGACCATAAAACCTGAAAACTACGAGTTTTTGGTCATATCTCTCAAACATGTAGCTGGTCTTACGATCATTATAAATCGCCCTGGGACCCCAAAATATGGGCAATAGCTCATGAAAACAGCCATAAATCCTAAAAACTATGAGCTTTTCATCATATCTCTCAAACATGTATATGATCTTATGGTCGTAATCAATCGCCCTGGAATCCCAAAACTATGGGAAATTGCTCATGAAAACGGCCATAAAGTGTCAAAACTACGATTTTTTGGTCATATTTCTCAAACAAGTATCTAGTCTTATGGTCGTTATAAATCGCCCTGGAACCCCAAAACTGTGGGAAATAGCTCATGAAAAAGGCCATAAAACGCGAAAGCGACGAGTTTTTGGTCATAACTCACAAACATGTGTCGGGCTATATGGTCGTTCTAAATCTCCCTACAGCCCCAAAACTATGGGCCATGACTCATGAAAACGGCGATAAAGCACGAAAACGGCGAGTTTTAGGTCTTAACTCTCAAACATGTATCGTGTTTTATGGTCGTTGTAACTCGCCCACGAATCCTATAATAGTGGGATATCTCGTGAAAACGACCATAAAGCCTAAAAACTACAAGTTTTGTTATCATATCTCTGAAACATGTAGCTGGTCTTACGGTCGTGATAAATCGCCCTTGAACCCCAAAACAATGTTCAAGAGCTCATGAAAATTGGCACTAATCCTAAAAACTGTGAGTTTTTCGTCAGATCTCTCAAACATGTATATGATCTTATGTTCATCATAAATCACCCTAGAACCCCGAAACTATGGGCAATAGCTCATGAAAACGGCCATAAAGCCTCAAAGTAATAGTTTTTGGTCATATCTCTCAAACATGTAGGGGGTCTTACGGTCGTTATAAATCGCCCTGGAAGCTCAAAACTATGGGCAATAGCTCATGAAAATGGCCACTAATCCTTAAAATTATGAGTTTTTCGTCAGATCTCTCCAACATGTATATGATCTTGTGGTCGTTATAAATCCCCCTGGAATCCCAAAACTATGGGAAACAGCTCATGAAAACGGCCATAAAGCCTCAAAACACTGAGTTTTTGGTCATATATCTCAAACATGTATATGGTCTTATGGTCGTTATAAATCGCCTTGTCACCCCCAAACTGTGGGAAATAGCTCATGAAAACGGCCATAAAACGCAAAAACGATGAGTTTTTGGTCATAACTGACAAACATGTATCAGGTCATATGGTCGTTCTAAATCTCCCTATAGCCCCGAAACTATGGGCAATAGCTCATGAAAACGGCCATAAAACACGAAAACGACGAGTTTTTGGTCATAACGCTCAAACATGTATCGGGTCTTACGGTCGTTGTAAATCGCCCTTGAATCCTATAACAGTGGGCAATATCTCATGAAAACGACCATAAACCTGAAAACTACGAGTTTTTGGTCATATCTCTCAAACATGTAGCTGGTCTTACGATCATTATAATCGCCCTGGGACCCCAAAATATGGGCAATAGCTCATGAAAACAGCCATAAATCCTAAAAACTATGAGCTTTTCCATCGTATCTCTCAAACATGTATATGATCTTATGGTCGTAATCAATCGGCCCTGGAATCCCAAAACTATGGGAAATTGCTCATGAAAACGGCCATAAAGTGTCAAAACTACGATTTTTTGGTCATATTTCTCAAACAAGTATCTAGTCTTATGGTCGTTATAAATCGCCCTTGGAACCCCAAAACTGTGAGAAATAGCTCATGAAAACGGCCATAAAACGCGGAAAGCGACGAGTTTTTGGTCATAACTCACAAACATGTGTCGGGCTATATGGTCGTTCTAAATCGCCCTACAGCCCCAAAACTATGGGCCATGACTCATGAAAACGGCGATAAAGCACGAAAACTGCGAGTTTTAGGTCTTAACTCTCAAACATGTATCGTGTTTTATGGTCGTTGTAACTCGCCCGCGAATCCTATAACAGTGGGATATCTCATGAAAACGACCATAAAGCCTAAAAACTACAAGTTTTGTTATCATATCTCTGAAACATGTAGCTGGTCTTACGGTCGTGATAAATCGCCCTTGAACCCCAAAACAATGTTCAAGAGCTCATGAAAATTGGCACTAATCCTAAAAACTGTGAGTTTTTCGTCAGATCTCTCAAACATGTATATGATCTTATGGTCATCATAAATCACCCTAGAACCCCGAAACTATGGGCAATAGCTCATGAAAACGGCCATAAAGCCTCAAAAGTAATAGTTTTTGGTCATATCTCTCAAACATGTAGGGGGTCTTACGGTCGTTATAAATCGCCCTGGAAGCTCAAAACTATGGGCAATAGCTCATGAAAATGGCCACTAATCCTTAAAATTATGAGTTTTTCGTCAGATCTCTCCAACATGTATATGATCTTGTGGTCGTTATATAAATCCCCCTGGAATCCCAAAACTATGGGAAACAGCTCATGAAAACGGCCATAAAGCCTCAAAACACTGAGTTTTTGGTCATATATCTCAAACATGTATATGGTCTTATGGTCGTTATAAATCGCCTTGTCACCCCCAAACTGTGGGAAATAGCTCATGAAAACGGCCATAAACGCAAAAACGATGAGTTTTTGGTCATAACTGACAAACATGTATCAGGTCATATGGTCGTTCTAAATCTCCCTATAGCCCCGAAACTATGGGCAATAGCTCATGAAAACGGCCATAAAACACGAAAACGACGAGTTTTTGGTCATAACGCTCAAACATGTATCGGGTCTTACGGTCGTTGTAAATCGCCCTTGAATCCTATAACAGTGGGCAATATCTCATGAAAACGACCATAAAACCTGAAAACTACGAGTTTTTGGTCATATCTCTCAAACATGTAGCTGGTCTTACGATCATTATAAATCGCCCTGGGACCCCAAAATATGGGCAATAGCTCATGAAAACAGCCATAAATCCTAAAAACTATGAGCTTTTCATCATATCTCTCAAACATGTATATGATCTTATGGTCGTAATCAATCGCCCTGGAATCCCAAAACTATGGGAAATTGCTCATGAAAACGGCCATAAAGTGTCAAAACTACGATTTTTTGGTCATATTTCTCAACAAGTATCTAGTCTTATGGTCGTTATAAATCGCCCTGGAACCCCAAAACTGTGGGAAATAGCTCATGAAAAAGGCCATAAAACGCGGAAAGCGACGAGTTTTTGGTCATAACTCACAAACATGTGTCGGGCTATATGGTCGTTCTAAATCTCCCTACAGCCCCAAAACTATGGGCCCATGACTCATGAAAACGGCGATAAAGCACGAAAAACGGCGAGTTTTAGGTCTTCTACCTCTCAAACATGTATCGTGTTTTTATGGTCGTTGTAACTCGCCCACGAATCCTATAATAGTGGGATATCTCGTGTGAAAACGACCATAAAGCCTAAAAACTACAAGTTTTGTTATCATATCTCTGAAACATGTAGCTGGTCTTACGGTCGTGATTAAATCGCCCTTGAACCCCAAAACAATGTTCAAGAGCTCATGAAAATTGGCACTAATCCTAAAACTGTTGAGTTTTTCGTCAGATCTCTAAACATGTATATGATCTTATGATTCATCATAAATCACCCTAGAACCCCGAAACTATGGGCAATAGCTCATGAAAACGGCCATAAAGCCTCAAAAGTAATAGTTTTTGGTCATATCTCTCAAACATGTAGGGGGGTCTCTACGGTCGTTATAAATCGACCCTGGAAGCTCAAAACTATGGGCAATAGATCATGAAAATGGCCACTAATCCTTAAATTATAGAGTTTTTCGTCAGATCTCTCCAACATGTATATGATCTTGATGGTCGTTATAAATCCCCCTGGAATCCCAAAACTATGGGAAACAGCTCATGAAAACGGCCATAAAGCCATCAAAACACTGAGTTTTTGGTCATATATTCTCAAACATGTATATGGTCTTATGGTCGTTATTAATCGCCTTGTCACCCCCAAACTGTGAGGAAATAGCTCATGGAAAACGGCATAAAAACGCAAAAAAACGACTGAGTTTTTGCGTCATAACTGACAACATGATCAGGCTCACTATGCGTCGTTCTAATCTCCCTATAGCCCCGAAACTATGGGCAATAGCTCATGAAAACGGCCATAAAACACGAAAACGACGAGTTTTTGGTCATAACGCTCAAACATGTATCGGGTCTTACGGTCGTTGTAAATCGCCCTTGAATCCTATAACAGTGGGCAATATCTCATGAAAACGACCATAAAACCTGAAAACTACGAGTTTTTGGTCATATCTCTCAAACATGTAGCTGGTCTTACGATCATTATAAATCGCCCTGGGACCCCAAAATATGGGCAATAGCTCATGAAAACAGCCATAAATCCTAAAAACTATGAGCTTTTCATCATATCTCTCAAACATGTATATGATCTTATGGTCGTAATCAATCGCCCTGGAATCCCAAAACTATGGGAAATTGCTCATGAAAACGGCCATAAAGTGTCAAAACTACGATTTTTTGGTCATATTTCTCAAACAAGTATCTAGTAAAGCACGAAAACGGCGAGTTTTAGGTCTTAACTCTCAAACATGTAT
>CAJUXJ010000108.1:0-26558 GCA_910589775.1 Avena eriantha
TTGTTTTGGTTGGCTTTATGCTTAGTATTCTTTGCTGTAGCATGACTTGTTATAAACAATTAGATTTCTTAATGTGCCTTGATGAATCATGCGTTGTTTTAGCATATTAAAGCATAGTATAGTGGTATTCTCCTTTGATGCTTTATTTGGGTTTGACTTGGCACATGCTCACCCATGTTATGACTATCTCAAGTCACCATAGCTTTATGATCCTTTAGTTTTCAACTTGTAGTATCACTTTATACTTTGATCAATGATGTTTTGTCGCTCTGCATGATTATGGCCATTATTGCTCTCTTAGTTTGTCACTCCCTAGTCTTTTGCTAGCCTCCACAACAAAGTATGAGTTCCACTCATGCATCCAACTCCCTAAACCAAGTTATTCCAAAGAGTCCACCATACCTACCTACTAGCTTATGCTATTCCAAGTATATTCATGCTTTTGTTCACCTTCCAAATTAAACTTGTTATGAGAAAACTAGTGATTAAAGCTCTCACGAACTTGATGGCACACTTTACTTTTTTGCATCTAATAAACTTGAACCATTGGGTCCTTCTTTGTTGCGTATATTCTTGCACTTTATAAGTTGAAATTAGCAGAACCATGTCCATGGGGAATGCTTTCAACATTGCACTTGTACTTTGTACCCCGTTGATATCATGTTCTTTGCTTACGGATCCCGCGGTGTGAATAAAAGTGGAACTTGTAAGATCATGGAGTTTGTATGTGTGTTAGAGAAACGCCTGGGCCGCTAGCCTAAGCCATGCCTAATCATGGTGGAAACTTGCAGCATCACCATAATGAGCGCGCTATGAAGCATCCTGAATAAAAACCTATGCAAATAGCAAATAAAAAGATCGCTGAGATGCTCATTGTCTGCTTGCCTTGTCATTTTGATTAGGGAAAGCTCCCGTATCATGTGCAAGGGGTACCCCGGTTGGCGGTTCTTAATGATACACATGTACTTACAATGACAAGAACTTACTCGTGACTGAAGTTGAGTAGCATGAGGATCGGTCTTTTCGTAAGTAAGGGGCATGAGATTTCGGTTTATAACTTGTCAAGCATATCCTCTTAGTTGTGTCACTTTAACCTTAACCACTTTAAGATGCTTATGATAGGGGCCATGAGAGCTGAAAGCTACAAGTACCATAATTTTTGGAAGCTCTTTATGAGACTTGAATCCCTACTTCCTTTTCAAAAGGCTTTTCTTCCACCATTACATTGAGTCTCCACCTTCTATCTTTATGCACTACTTTGAGAGCATAGTGGCCATTCTTAGTTCTATGTGCATTGTCCCAAGACTAGTTGATTGATGCATACTTTGATATTGCTTGTTTTAAACTATTGTATCTAGTCACTCTTATGAACTTTGAAGGTGTCCTATGCATTTATATTTGCTACTCTATTGAGGGACAAGCTGAATACTATTATGCTATCTTTTATTTATGTGAAACAAACAAACGTCTTGCAAAGCATTGTTATTCATGAATCTTTTGTTTGTGCCTTTTCATGTTGCATCATAGTTTCTTTGTCTTATTGCTAGAACTTTGTCTTTCATGTTATGATTGAAGTACTATGATCCTAGATTTTGAATGTTTACAAATACTTTGATCAAGTTTTTGATGGTGCATGTCACCTCAAAAATTTATTTTTTTTTTATCACTTACCTACTCGAGGACGAGCAGGAGTTAAGCTTGGGGATGTTGATACATTGCAAATGTATCTATAATTTTTGATGTTCCATGCTTGGTTTTATCCACTTTCTTGTGTTTTGTTCCACTTTGGAGTACTTTTCATATGATTTCTTGGACTAACCTATTAACAAGAGCCATAGTGCCAGCTGCCTGTTTTCTTTTTGGTTTGGTTCCAGGAAAGTCAGAAAATGAATATTCTCGGAATTGGACGGGACAAAAGCCAAAGTGCCTATTTTCCGGTGTCATCAAGTGCCAGAATACGAGAGAGAGAAGGCCAGGGGCCACCACACCACCTGGCCGCACGGCTAGGCCTGGCCCGCGCAAGGGGTGGTGTGGCCGCCTCCCGGCACCCCCTCGTCCTCTCCTTCCGCCTATATATTGTCCTCGGGACGAAAACCCTAAGTGCCCGATCAAAAATCCTGAAAGAGTCTGTAGCCGCCGTCATCTTCATCCCTAGATCGGGAGGGATCTGAAGCTCTTCCCGGCACCCTGCCAGAGAGGGAATTCACCGTGGAGGCCTTCTTCATCACCATGCAAGCCTCCGGTGTGATGCGTGAGTAGTTCATCCTTGGACTATGGATCCATGTAGTAGCTAGATGCTGGTTCTCGTCCTTTGTGCTTTCATGTCTAGATCTTGTGAGCTCTGTTCATGATCAAGATCATCTATTTGTAATTCTGCATGTTTGTTTTGCGGGGATCCGATGGATATTGAGATGCTATTTCAGATTGATTATGATTCTATCATGTCTTTATTATTTGTGATCTTGCACGCTTTCCGTTGTTAGTAGTTATCTTGGCCGAGTAGATGCTAGCAACTCCAAGAGTTAGTATTTATGCTCGATAGTGGGTTCATGCCTCTAGTAATCTGGGGAAGTGACAGAAATCTCTAAGGTACTAGATGTTTTGTTGCTACTAGGGAGAAAAACAATAATACTTTCTTCATAAAACAATCGTATTGTTTACTTTACATGCAGTTCGTAAAGCATAATCTGTTGCTTGCAACTTAATACTGAGGGGTTCGGATGATAACCTGATAGTGGGATTATTAGTCATAGATGCAGTTGGATGGCGGTCTATGTATAATGTTGTAATGCCCAATCAAGTCTCAAAGGAGTCAAGATGATTAGTATATGCATGTATTGCTTTCTCGGTGTTTGTCAATTGCCCCGTTGCCCCGCTGTAATTTGTTCACCCAGCATGTTATCTATCTTAAGGAGAGCCACCTCTAGTAAACTATGGATCCCTGTCCTCTTTCTTTACATACAATCTATAAACTGTTTACTGCTTTGTGTTTACTTTCTGCAAACTATTACTTCTTTCCATCCATATGTTAATCTTTGTTTTCCGCAAAACAGTGAGATTGATAACCTCATCGCAAGTTGGGGACAAAGTTCTGTGGTTGTGTTGTGCAGGTCTCCACGTTGCTACTAGCACCGGTAGTGCGTCCTACCAAAGCTCAGCTAGTAACACCTTTGGGGTATTTTCCTTGCTCCTACTGGTTCGATTAAACCTTGGTTTCATAACTGAGGGAAACTTGTTGTTGTGCTCATGATACCTTCCTCTTGGGGTTCCCAATGAGCTCTACATCAAACACCGCCATCAGCATTTTTTTTCTGGGCGCCGTGCATTGAGCCATCACATGTCTAATTTTTTTTATGTTCTTCTTCACTTCCGGATAAGAGAAAATTTACGTGACGTAAAATCATATACGGTTTGAAAGATAGGGGGGTGGATGAAGAATAACTATTCTACACCTTGGGTGTCAAATAGTGCCTATATATATGGGAAATAGCCAGCTAAACACGAGCATAGCTGCGCATATGGTATCCACCGTTGATTCTCTCCACTTTTGATATAGGGAGCACATGTTACCATACCCAAAAGGCTTGATCCTCATATGACATTTCTAACGCCATTACTACCATGCAAACCCTATGTTATTCCATGAACAAACCCTAACCCAAATAAGCCTTATTCATTCTTTCATCAAATTAGCCAGCTACAATCAAGCAACATGCGCACTAGCACAAACCGAACTAAGCCTTATTCAATGTTTCATCAATCATTAGCCCGCTACATAAAAGGCTACATGCACAAAACCCTATGCTAAATAAGCCTTATTCATTCTATTTAAGATTCAGTTTAGCAGCACTATAGAAGTAAAGAGAGGGGTTCTAGAAAATCATGTAATCACCCGTCATACATTAGCAGGATCGGACATTTTGTGGAGGAGAAACTGTGTGCAGGAGGCGTCCAATGCAAGGGTAGCTAGAAGTACTAGGTTAGATGTTGTGCCGCCTCTATCTCTTATAGAGTGGGAGATTAGCATGTAGTGCGCGCCAAAACAAAAAAGACCAAACAGTCCCGCGCGAGAATTAAATCTCTCCCGCCAAAAAAAGATACTGCACTCTCCCGTCTATCTCTTATAAGCCTTGTTCTCAATACATCCCATATTAGGTTCTAAATTTTCTCAGCCAAACATCACTCTAAAATTTTAGGGTTTGCCAAATAAGGCGGTACATTCTATAGCTGGATAATTAGGGTTTCCATACTAGCACAACCACTTTGCCATGAAGCATTTGCATGCAAACCTATTATAAGCCTTGTTCTCACTACATTCCCCTTTTAGCTTCTAAAATTTTCTAGGCCAAACAACTCTCTAAAAGTTTTAGGGTTTGTCCAAAACCCTAGCATTGCATGCATGCACAATCAAATAGACGACGCGGATTTGGCATAGCTGTGCATAGGCTTAGGACCATTGGATATAGAGATCACATGCATATGCTCTTTTAGATGCTAGTGGCTGGCTATTTCATTGCATAAACGGCGTCTAACGGTGTCTATTTGATTGTGCATACATGCAATGCTAGAGTTTTGGACAAACCTAAAACTTTTAGAGAGTTGTTTGGCCTAGAAAATTTTAGAAGCTAAAAGAGAATGTAGTAAGAACAAGGCTTATAATAGGTTTGCATGCAAATGCTTCATGGCAAAGTGGTTGTGCTAGTATGGAAACCCTAACTATCCGGCTATAGAATGTACCACCTTATTTGGCAACCCTAAAATTTTAGATTGCTGTTTGGCTGAGAAAAATTTAGCACCTAATATGGGGATGTATTGAGAACAAGGCTTATAAGAGATAGACGGAGAGTGCGGTGTCTTTTTTTTGGCGGGAGAGATTTAATTCTCGCGCGGGACTGTTTGTTTTTTTTGTGTTTTGTGCATGCAACTTTTGTGTAGCTGGCTAATTTGATGAAAGAATGAAAAAGGCTTATTTGGCTTAGGGTTTTGTGCATGTAGCCTTTTGTGTAGCTGGCTAATTTGATGAAACATTGAATAAGGCTTAGTTCGGTTTGTGCTAGTGCGCATGTTGCTTGAGTGTAGCTGGCTAATTTGATGAAAGAATGAATAAAACTTATTTGGATTAGGGTTTGTGCATGGAACAACATAGGTTTGCATGGTAGTAACGGCGTTAGAAATGTCATATGGGGATCAAGCCTTTTGGTATGGTAACATGTGCTCCCTATATCAAAAGTGGAGAGAATCAACGGTGGATATCCTATGCACAGCTACGCCCGTGTTTAGCTGGCTATTTCCTATATATTTATATATATATAGAAACCCTATTCAGCACCCAGGGGTGCAGAATAGTTATTTTGCACCCCACATATTTTTATCTTCTCACATTCAGAAATTTATGTTTTGTATGCTAATAATTATGTTCATATTTATTAGAAATGCAAAAAAAAACATATAAAAATAGGATTTTTGAGTCATTATAGTGTAAATACATAGAAAATATGCATATTATTTCGTATTTTTATACGGTATGTAAACAATTTTTTTTACGACATGTCTAAATTTTCTTATGTTCTTCTTGACTTCTGAGGTAAGAAAAAATTTACGTAACATAAAAATCATGTACGGTTTGAAAGATAGAGGGTGGGTGAAGAATAACTATTCTACACCCTGGGTGTCAAATAGCGCCACTCTCTCTCTCTATATATATATTAATGAAATATGTAACGGAGAAAAACTGTCTTATCTTACCAAGAAATCATCTCTTACTATTAAGAGAAGGCATACCGCGACTAAGAGTACTTTAAGTGCAGACGTTCTAACTAGGGTGGCATATATTTATGACGCGACGGGTTTTTTCCTTTTACGAGACCAATGTGGGTGAAGAAGCACCAATTCGAGCACCAGAACTTGAGTCTGCTGGAGATGAAGGCTTTGCTGGACTTAGATCACGCCGCATTGAGTGGTACGATACATCTGCCTCGTCATGGAGCGTGCTGTCTTTTTGAAGAAAATCCGCCTAGTTGAAAATGCCGGTTATTAGAAATTGCAACGGTGTCAGATGCTCATGCTATCGAGGCAACGAGCAACACACCAATCTACTATCTCCGTTTCACAATAGCCTTTTTAGTAACCTGAAACGGAGGTACGTGCTCCCTCCGATTCATATTACCTGTCACTCAAATGGGTGTAGAGGTAGTAGTATTAAGCAAGTACTCGTTCAAGCCGGTAGAGCTCCCGAGATAACCGTAGAATCGATGTCCGGTAACACTAGATTGTGAGTTGTGACGTGTTCGTGGTTGATTCTTGATGTAATTCATCATCCCTAAGAAAACAGTTTTGATTTGGGACGGAGTTTGTAGTGAACCAAGGGCCCTTCTCCTAAACCGCCCTACACCCTGGCATAGAGGGGCCGCCGCTACACCCTGGCGCCGGGGGACCGGTCGCCGGCCACACTGCCTCTCCATCGCCGGGTGGGGATTCGGGATCTCGGTTCCGCTGTCTCAGATCCGAGTCGGATTTGGAGGAAGAGAAGCTCCTGGCCGACAGGGTGGCTTTGGAGGATCTCGAGGACGCCACCAGTGATTTGGGGTGGAAGACGGTGTCTCGCCGGCGGTGGCGGACTGATGATGAGCTGCCGCAAGATTTCTGGGAGGAAATCGGATTCCCAACTCCGCCTCAAGGTTTTGGGAGAAGGGGTTGACATCTGCGGGCTCGGTCTCGCCGGTTCTGGAGCCATCGTCGGTGCTGATGGGCGCGACATCCCGGAGCTCGTCGGCTCGTCATGGAGCATCGGATTCGCCCACGGGACTGGCCCTTTCTCAACAACCTAGGGTCAAGCCTTGGCGTGGGCCCCTGCCTCCGCGGTGTTCCTCTGCACCGCCGGTGCTGGGGGAGTTCATGGCAGCGATTGCGTCGGTTTAGGATCCGGTTTCTATGCCTGGTGGTGCCACGTCTGCAGCGGCTCGGCCGTGTCCGAGGTGTACTCGTGGTCTGTTGTGGCCCGTAAAATTAGGGCCACGTGGACCAAGGCTGCCCTACCTTCGACCGAGAGTTCCCCTCTCCGCCTGCATCGATCGCGACATCGTCGCACCATCACCGCATCGCGTGCCTCCTACTCCTTCGTCGGCTTCCACTTTGTTTCCGTGTGTGTCCACGGGACTGACCGCGGCTGCGCCCTTCGCAACTGCTTCGTCGGGCCGCTCCTACTCCCTGGTGGTCACGTCCATGGCAGGGCAAAACCCTAGGGGGGCGCCCGCCGTCCCGCCTCCTCGTGGACCGGGGCCACACGCCGGAGCGCCTAATGCACCTGGTGCGCCTCCTCTGCATGGGTCAATGTAGCATGCAGGGTTCAGCACGCGGGGATGCAGATGCAACCCGCCCGCGCCACAGCCGGTGGCTCCGGCGGCCTAATTCACTGCCAATCAACCGCCGCCGTTTCGCCCCCTTCAACCTCCATACCATGGACCGATGACGGTGGCGTATCCTGGGGTTGTGTCGCCTGGCTATGCTGGTGCTAATCATGGAGGAGCCCCGGGTTTTGTGCATGGCGTTGGGCAGTATGGAGGTGGTCCGCCACCCGTGGGGAGTCCGAGTGCTGCGCCGTCCTTTTCTATAGGGGCGGGGGCGACGTCGGTTGCGGTTGCAAAACGCAAAAGAAGAAGAAGTCGTCTCAAGCTCAAGCTCAGGTTCCAGTTCCATTCCAACCGTTTCCAAAAGCTCATGGTCAGATGTCGGGTTCACAGCAATACGGTTTTTCTCAGCCATCGGCACCTGGCACGTATGTGTCTCCGTATCAGACACCTGGATAGGGAACACAGTATCATGCCTTGTCGTATAGCCAGCCGCCAAAAGGCGCGCCGGTAATTCCGCAGGTTACTGTGCTAGAAGCTACTTCCCATGCTAAGAAAAACAAGAAAGTGGTTCGCATATGTTTGTTTTGGAATAAGTGAAACTAATTTTTGTTTTGTTTCTAAGTACTTACTTGTTCACATAATTTTTGTTTGTTTTGCATATATTTCATTTTGTTTTGGAACCAAAGTGAAACAAGATTGAAAAACATGTATGGTATAGTGAAACAAGCGGAAACTCATTTTTTTGTGTCACATGTGCTTGTTTTTTTCTGTTTTTTTCAAGTAATTTTTTTTTTGTATTTTTGTTTTGGAGCCAAATAAAACAAGATTAAAAAAATATAAGATGGTGTAGTGAAACAAGTGAAACTAATTTTCGCTTTATTTCACATGTGATTGCTTTTTGCACATAATGTTTTGTTGTTTCAGATATGTTTCATTTTTGTTTTGGAACCCAAGTGAAACAAGATTGCAAAAGATGCAATAGACGTGAAATTAATTTTCACTTTGTTTCACAAGGACTTACTTATTAACTAAAACAAATACGAATTTATGAAGCCAAGTAGAATTTATGAAACATCGGTTTCATTTTGTTTAATTTACGTTTACTAATTTCCACTTAGGTTTCACAGAACATAGGAATTTAGGAAACATGATTTCAATTTATTTTTCAGAAGGTCCATCTTCCACATGTTCCATGTTCAATCATTACATTGCATTTTCAGAATTGTTCCACGGAATATTTCTCACATCTTGACAATTAGCATATACTTTAACATATATAACTGAAACTTGATCCATATTAAATCTTTACTAAAATTGGGGGATTGTAACTGAATCATATTTCAATTTGTTTCACCTGTTTCACACAAGTTGACAACCTAACACAGTGCACAACTGTGTAGCACTGTGACAACTTCAAACTTTCACAAGTTTCATGAAGAGTTCCGTTTGTTTTAACTTTCTACTACAAGATTTACGAGTGCAAAAGGTTAAACAGAACGCAAAACTGTTCTCAAATAGGTTAGAGAACATATTTACAAAATTTCAGAACAGGTTAGATTTTGTTTCAAAATGTTGACATAATTTCCAGGTAGCCCTAGGAAAATAATCGATTACACATACTTGTGAGAACACAATCAAGTGTGAAGGTTTCGGATGGAGCAACAAAGAAAAAGAAATTTAAACCACTACGTCTCCCACCGCCAACAAAAAAGGATCAGAAGCTCCATCACGTGAAGAATGAAACAGCCGAAAGGATTGAAGCTCCCCCACACCACCGCACCGACCGCGCTCTGGCTGCCGCGCGCGCGACCACCACCGCCCATTCTCCCGCCCATTACTCGCTGAACACGGGACCGCCCCGCTTTTCCCCCCCTTTCCGCATCGCCGTCCGCTCCCGCCCCGTTCACGCCGCCGTTCGCCGCATAGGCTCCACGAGCCCGCCGTCGCGCCCCTCGAGTGACGTCGGTCGCGGGAGCTCAGTCATTGGGCTCCCACAGTGGGCCTCCACAGGGCGCTATAGTTTGTGGGGCCCTAGAGAAATTGATGTCATGAGACCTAAGGCTAATATATGCACCTATATGTCTAGAAATATTGTGTATCTACTTCACTTGCAAGATGTTAAAGTTAACATACAACTGCATATTCTTAGTCGAAGACGCATATAAAATATTATTAAGCACTTAAGAAATGTCATATTATGACAAAAAAGACTAAAAGAGTAGCAAGCAATGCGACCAAGTTGAAAGTCACAGACTCGTTGATATGCAGACGAGTCGAAGAGGCACATCAATTGCAAACCACTTCGACTATGGGCGTGAAATCGATCGCACTGCTGCGTAGTTATGTGTGTTTTTCTGTCTCCTACTCTTTATAATAGGCCCATATATCTTCTCTGTATTCTTTGTAGACAAATAATAATACATGTACAGTTGTATAATATAGAGGATGGCCCCTCCCAATCGTGGGCCCTAGACGGTGGCACAAGGTCACCTAGGTTCAGATCCGGCCCTGCGCCAGGCCAGATTGGGGCAGAGCTCGCCGTCCATCATAGACCACAACAATGTCAGATGATGCCTTGCCGAGCCAGTCGAGCCAGCCGCCGCCCCTCTCATCTGCGGCCCACCACTCGATGGATGTCCCCTTTCTCCGCTGCCCCCGCCGCCAGACCATGTGCAAACCGCCCGTCGCCTGCCCGCTACCATATCATGTGCAGGCCGCCGCCCACCGCAGCCCTTTTCTGGCGCAGGGCGTCGCTCCTCGTGCTCCGTCCGTGTGGATTTATGTGGACCTGGGCGTGTTTTAGAGACAGAAAGGAGAGAGGTCACGAGAGAATTGGGAAAGGGGAGAGAAAGTTGTGTCCATTCTTGATATAGGTCCCGGGCATTTAATGCTGCAAGGAAAATGGAAGGCAACAGTTGACGGAAGACCAAGAAACGAAACACTAATCTCCAAGACGTGCGTGGTGAATGCGACGCCGGCATATACCGCGCGCCGGTTGGAAAGAGTTCATACTTATGGCCTCAATGATATCCAAAGAAGCCCGACATCAAGTTGTAGAAGATTTGTAGTTTTGATTTATCGTCGGATTTGTCCTTGGTAAAGGTCATTATTGTCTGATTAGAACACATGCTCATGCCTATGTACTTGTGTGTGCATGTCTTCTTTCTAATAGCAAACAAAATGTCTCCAAACTGTCTGGATAACTGGTTTGCAAATGCTGACAGAGTTGCGATGATTTCTTGTATCAACAAAATGTCGGTCCCCCAAATCCACACACATATATACACATCTGACGAAATAACATGAAATTCAACACAGGATTAGGCGAGTTGGTATATATTTTCATTCATGTAAAATATGTTTTTGGCATGTAAATTAGCTCAATCTGAGCTTAATTTACACATCTTTCGGAATTCTAGAGATGTTTTGGAAAAAATATATTGATACTGATTGTAGGTGAAATTTAAACATTCTATCATATGCTATCTATGCTCTCGAGGGGTCGAGGACGTGCCCGGCAAGACGACGGCGCCGGTCTTCTCCTCCACAATGAATAGGAGGACGGATGATCAGCAACGGAATCAACCGGCGACGGCCTCGGACTACAGGAATCGAACGCTACGCTGAGGGTAGATAGCCGTCGGCGTAGCCTGCTAAATCGTCGGCGTAGGCTACGTCGACAGTAGCCCTCGGCGTAGCCTACCCCGACGGCGACGCTGCTCCTCGGCGTAGCTGGAAAACCGTCGGCGTAGCCTACCCGACGGTGCCGTCGGCGTACTCGCCGTCGGCGGAGAGTCCCAACGCCGTGACACGACGAGGTAACGGCACGCCGCTGCGCCGACGGTCTAGCTGGACACGTGCCAGCGCTATGCCGTCCCAATCGCGGAGCTACGCCGACGGCTCCCCTCGGCGTACACACGTGCATGTGTTTCCCCCCACACACAGCGCCCAGGTCCGGACCTACGCCGACGGCCTAGCCCTCTGCGTAGCCCTGACCATTTGGTCACACGCAGGGAGCTACGCCGACGGCCTGGCCCTCGGCGTAGGACCAGTCCAGATTTTTTTTTCTGCTTAATTTCACAGCAATGACAGCAGTAATTATTAACATCAATATTAACAGCAATTAACTCATCCAAAGCATCATCATATTTAACAGCAATAATTATTAACATCATTCAAGCATGATCACATCATTCATACATCATTCAAACATCATCATATTCTTGATGTATACAAGCCGACATCCATACTACTCTGGAGGAGAAGGGTGAACCCCTGATCTCCCCGGTGAGAATAGGCGACGCCCGACGAGGTTTCCGCGTAGTAGAAGCAGCAGAAGAACCACCAGGCGAGGGAGTGGTCGGCGAAACACCACCAACAGAACGACCAGGCGAAGGACTATCGGGGTGGTGTGTGTGATCATCCGATGGCTACCCGGCAAGGCATGATCAAAGTGCTCGTTCTCGGAATGTCCTGCCCCCTACATGTTCCCTACATGTTAGCAATTTGCGAGGCAATTAAAGCGGTAACCGGTTGTTTGGCAAAGAACTTACCGGTGATAATCCGTAGTATGTCCGACGGAAACTTTTCCTCGATGGCAGGAATAGCGCCGGCCCTGGCATGGGAGATATGGGCCCTAAATTAACACTCTGTCCCGCTTGCATAGCCACAATCACCGCCTACAAGATAGTTTAGATGTCAGCCCTAAAGCACCAAACTAGGGAAAGTGGGACTGTAGTGTTTTGCAAAAGTAAAGGTTCAAACTTATATTTACGTACTGCGTGTAGACCATACTCGCCGCCTGATGCTGCTGAAAGGCCACCTCATATTCGTCATGAGCAGCATCGTAGCTGCCTCGAACTCAGGCTACAAATTCAAATACAATGACTCTCGTCAACACACTTAACCATGCATGAACAAAAGTCGTAAAGATGGGGAAAATAAGGAAACCTACATCATCTCTGGCGGTGGATCGACGAGGCTGGCCACGAGGCGGATAGGTGGGCCGTCGGTAGGGTGGGTAGCCTTGAGACGCGTGAAGCTCGTGGTGAGGGTAGGCTTGACCTTTTTATTAAGAATCTTGAGACGTCCATGCTGCAATCCGTGCGACGACAAGAGCAACGACTCCTCATCGATCTCCGCGTTAATGGGGTCATCCACATGCGGGTGACGAGCCTTCACCATCGTGTTGTAGTTCTGCAAGTCTTCCTGGGCATTGGCGAAGAACACGGGGAGTGAGGGCTGAGGCTTCGAGAGATCGGGCTTCTTGAGCCGCATCTTCTCATAAACGGCGACGTCATGAATCACCCTCCCCGGGTAGTGCCTCGGCCACCTGCGTCGCGAAAAAATGTTATGCGTAGCAAGTAGGAAGATGACGGGAAATAAATGCAGGGCGTTCCATGTGTATACATACCATCTTCCCCTTGAAGCGATCAAAGTTGCGGTTTCCTGCGCAATGTGTTCCACCATCGCCTTGGTTATCCGCGTTCCGCCGCCTCAACAAGGCTACAAACTCCTCGTCTGAGCCACCTTGTCTTAATAAGCTCCTCCCATGCGTCTCGATGCGGCTCAGCCCAATCGGGTACAACCTGAAATGCAATACTCAAGGCCACATAATGCAATGGCAACTTAGCAGCAATATAGAATCTCATGACATTTTACTCACCGACATGTACTCTTCTGGAGTCATCGAGTAGTCGGGATTAGGATTTTTACCGAAATGTCCTCCTTCTTGACCCTCACGCCCCCGCCTTTCAGCCTAGAAGTGACTAGCAGCCGTGACCTTTTGGTTGTACCACACCTACGGTGTCAACTTCACACAAGCCCCAAGCAAAGTCCTGTTCGCCTACTCCTGTTGCTCCTCATCCACACGATAAAAGCACTTCAATCATGCATAAAAACAATTGTGAGTCATGAGTTAGCACGATGTTGTCATCACTTATGAACGAATTACATGTTTAAAAACACGAGAAATATGTCTTACCCAAAACTTGGTGATCACAGCATTAGCAGCTGTCGGAAAACCGGGATAATGGTAGCCTGGTAGTCCGCCCAAGTAGTGGCTAGCCTCCTGACGCCCTCGGGGGAAGTGTACCAGCCCAACCAGAACTTCCTAATCAGAGCTCCAATCATTCTATTAGGAAGGCAGGCCGTGCTCTCTAGACTCCGCCTCCTCTCTAGACGGCCCCTCCCCCTCCTCCGTAAGGAACAACTCAGGAGCCACGTCGCCAGAAGCGGAGGGTGGTGGGTCAAAGTCCACGCCTCCCTCTCGCCACCACCTCGTCCTCCTCGACCTCGACCTCGTCCTCCTCCAGCATCGCCAAGATCGGGGTAACGCGGATTGGGAGTTGGTTGTCTCCCACTCCGTGTAGCATTTTTCTTGCGCTGTTGCAGCGCCTTAAGCAAAGACGATGAGCTAGCCTTGCCACTGCTCATATTGTTCAATCACCTGCATTGAGTAAGAGAAAAATTTAGCACAAAGACATCATAAAATATAGACACTAATCGTAAAATGCATTAAAAAATATAGAATGCATTGAGAAATAATAGAATGCATTAAGAAAACAAGCAAGCACAAAGACAAAATAGAATGCATTGAAAAATAAATAGTCACTATCATTCTCATTCTCATTCTCGTTCTCATTCCCATTCTCATTGTCACTATCACTATCTTTTGAGTAGAAAGCTAGAGCCTCATCAAAAGGTGGAGGCTCATCATCGTTGTCATTCTCTGTATGGAACTTCTCGAGCATATTTATGTCATGTAGATCCACCACTGACTCACCCATCAGAGTATCTACATGTTCTCGAGGTCCTCAAGATCAACAGGTTCTAACTCAAAGTGCCCAAAGTCCTCTTGCTCTTGATAGAAATTTCCTCATATGTTATAGGGTCAATGCGGTCAATGCTGTTGTAATCATCCTCGGAGGGATCGGTAGGTTACCATGTGGCGATACCTAGAACACACGACTTCCCAGCCCCTGAGTTCCGCTTTCTAGCATGGGTAGGGCAAATAATAAAATTGGTTGGCTTGGTGAGCCACAACAAAGACGTCGGCTCCACTATAGGTGGTTGAAGGCCTAACTTCAACTAACCCAATAGAAGGGGTACTTCTCAGTCCACCCCTTGGGTTGAATCAGTGGCACTTGAACACAACAAGATTGAGTTGTACGTTCGTACAATTGAAGGTCAGCTCGTATACATTCTCTAACCTTCCATAGTAATCAAGGGTATCGGCTCCTCTGGTGAAGACCCTGTATTTACCGTTTTGCATTCGGTCGACCCTTCTGGTGCGTCTCTGTATGGAAGCGAATCCATTCACATCATACTTCTCATACTTCATGACGTCACGGTTAAAAACCTGGGAAACACATTTCAACTCATCTGACATCTCAACATTGGGATCAGCTCCCTGCAAGTACAGTTTAAAGTTGTTGTGTTCATTATATTAGTTATGTAGAATAATAAGGGTAAGAGGGACAGGTTAGAAATTACTTTTTTCCATGAACCAGGACACAAAGTTTTTTTATTCTGGGAGCACCCTCTTTAAGTAGAATGTCCAACTCCAAGGGAGAGGGATCCGTCGTTCCTAACCACTGTTCATCCGTGAATTCACTAAGGAGGAGAAAATAAGCATTAGACTGAGACCCGAGATCGAGAAGTAAATTATTCACCATTTTACCTTATGAAATTGACCACTTCCTTCATGTTCATAAGCACATAGAGCATTATGCAATCCTTCTCTTTCCTTCGGCAAGCAGTATTTTAGTCCTTTACCGGCCTTGCCACCGGGAAATTGGAATAGTTCGAGCTTGGGGTCATTCTTGGCTGGTCGACATTGTAACGAGAGACCGGGTTATGCATAGTGGGAACATCATCAGGCCAGTAGGTTGTCGCGGCGTCTGCCATCTCCCAAAGGCATGTTGCCTCAGCTATGCATGCTTCAATCCTGGCTTTGTTTCTAGTTATCTTCTGATATACTTAAACTCTCTCTCAATACAAAACTGTCAACGAAATTGCACCGGGCCACCCAAGAGTACCACGTTCGCGAGGTGCACAATGAGATGCGCCATCGGAGTAAAGAAGCCTGGCGGAAAGATCATCTCCAAGTTGCATAGCAACTCCGGCACTTGAACACGCAGCTTCTCATAACCAGGGGACATACCTGCTTAGCACAGAGCGTGCGGAAGAAATGGTTCAACTCTGCAAGCACTCGCAAGACTTTCTCGGGGAGATACCCTCGAACCATCACCGGCATCAGTCTCTCTATCCATATATGATAGTCGTGACTCTTGAGTCTGGTGACTTGTCTCATCGAAAGATTGACTCCCTTACTTATATCGAACAATAACCATCAGGAAACATCACAACGTATTTGAGCCACCTGAATGCCTCCTTCTTTTGGACACTATCAAGGCAGAAGTAGGCATGTGGCTTGAATCAATTCTTTCGACGGCCGGTAGGAGGCTACATGTGTAATCTCTTCCTATCATAGAGCTTCTCAACATCAACTCTAGCCTTGACATTATCCTTTGACTTTCCAGGAATGTTCAGGACTGTGTGAAAAAGGGACTCCCCGACATTCTTTTCGGTGTGCATCACATCGATGTTATGGGGAAGTTTGAGGTCCTTGTAATACACGAGATTTGTTAAGCCTTCCACGTGAGTCCAGTTGTGCGTTACACCCATATCCCGCAAATTGATGGCCAGTTCCTCCCGGCACCGCAGGCACTAGAGCACGTAGCTTGGCATCAACAACTGCACCATCGAACTTTGGTACCTCTTTTACTTCATGTAAAACTTTGCCCTTCTTGAAGTTCTTCCTGTCTTCTCTGAACGGATGCTTTCTTTGAGGTAACTGTCGATTCGTGTCACACAACATACTTGTGACCCGACTTTAGCCAAAGAAACTCAAGTCGTGCCTGCATACTGGGCATGGGCCACTTACCAGCTGTACACCATCCGCACGTTAGGGCGTAACCCGGGCATGTCATGCATGGTATACTGCAACCAAACTTTCATAAAGAAGTTTCTCTTCGATGCTCGGTCGTATGTCAATGTACCGTGTATCCAGGAGTGGTTCAAATCATCCACAATCGGTTGCATATAGACACTCAAATTCTTCCCCAGGTACTCGGGCCTTGGAATGATCAGCGATAGAAAACATGGTCTTCCGTTGCATTAATACTTCGAGAGGGAGATTGAGCAGAATAACAAACACCGGCCAACAGCTGTACGCGGCCGTCGACAAACCATATGGGTTGCAAGCCATCTGTTGCTATCGCAATTCTGACATTTCGAGCCTCTTCTGCCCACCGAGGGTATTTGTCATCGAAGTTCTTCCATGCCTTACCATCAGATGGATGTCCCATCTTCTTCCGTCTGTGCTCGTCCTCGTATCTCTTCCCCTTCTTGTGCCACATCATCTTTCTGGCAGTCTCCTCACTCAAGTAAAGCCACTGGATTCTTTTTATGAATGGGAGATACCGAAGAATCTTTGTGGCGACATTCGACTGCCTCATCTGACCATCTTTTCCCTTTACCTCGTCATACCTAGAGGCCCCACAAATGGAGCAGTACTTGTCATCCGCAAACTATTTCTAAAACAAAAGGCAACCTTTTGGACAACAATCTATCTTTTCGTAAACCATGTTGAGCTCGTTCATAAGTCTCTTCATTTCGTGAAAGGTTTTGAGGTAGACAATGCCCTTCGGGCAAACATGTTACCACATGTTCTCAGGTTAGCTTCAAAGTGAGCACGGGTGGCGGAGTGCTGGCATTTGTTGGCTAGACATTGAGAGATGGCATCGAGCTGAGAAATCTTTGCACCCTCGTACAGAGCCCTCTTAGCCGCTGCCATCATATCAAGGATGGGCCTTTGCGGTGGCTCCGGTTCCTCCGGTTCTGGGTGGTTCCTCCGATTTTATTGGTTCATCCCGTGGAGGTGGCGAATCCGGCTGGTCGGCATCGATGAGATCATCTAGCCAGTTCTAATCTCATCGTGCTTATTGCCATTGAGCTGCTGCCGCATAACCTCAACCTTGTCACATTCGTACCGAGCAAAGTCGACCTGCGTGACATAGTGAGGCATGTACCCAGCTTGCAAAAGGTGTCTATACATCTCATCCTTTCCATGACGATGACGCTTATTGCAACGAGCGTAGGGACAAAGTGCCCGAACGATTGCCTTCGAACCACGCGCTAACTCATTCACTAACAAATGGAGTGTTTCGTGTCCACTGTTCTGTTTCATTAGTCGCACTAATACAACTATTGTACATCCACCCATTATCAGCCATCCTCTTCTGCTCTGTTGGAAACCAAACAACAAATACAGCATTTTGTATCAAACAGGAGATTAAATGCTTCATTTATTTACGCATGCATCAACCTACATGTATAATAGGAAAAGAGGGTCCTAACCAGCCGCCTGATCCGTATATTGGGTAAGTTCTCTCTGGCTCTACCACCCCGATCCGAGCAGAATTTCGGCAGCACCTCCCCGCTGCTCTCCCAATACACGTCTCGACAAAAGCCGAGAGATGTGCATCCCGGAGAACAACGAGGAGGCGCCGCCAAAATCCTATCTCGGATCGAGGTAGAGCTAGGGAGAACCATACCCAACTACGAATCAGCCGACTGCCCGATAAAAGCCGTAAACGTTACGGTTATTAATATGCGAGACCACTAATGCATATTAATCCGCGTAACGCTTACGGTCGGGAAAGACGCCTACGTAACGCGACTTAACTTGGTGATCTAGACACAAAAATAAACCTAGGTACAAGAGAGGCAAACGGATCCTCACCCTCGAAGCGTGATTAAATCTTCGAAGATGATCCGGACCCTGCCGTCGAAACACTCCCCCCGCTCACCCTCCAGTAACTGCAAAAAAATGATTAGGGATTGACATAAATAATTTTAGTATTGCAATTGTCCTGCGCTATATAAAGAGGTGGGGTCCAACTGGCTCGCACACGAGGTTGGGCGCACAGCCGCACACCCACCGATACCCTGACCCGAACTAGGTTAGCGCAGTACAGCGGGCAGCTCCGCCACCAGCCGCCACCACTTAGCCCTCTCATGATTAATATATCACTTGCTAACGATTGTTTTCTAGAGCTGCCAAAGAATCCAGTAGATTTCAGCCGTGGAACAAACATGTCATATAGATTTATAAATATATAGATCACCGCTAAAGTTTGAATCAAACTATCACCATTGAGACGATTAAAATTCGAAAAATGCAAATAACTGAACCAACAAACAGAAGGCAGGAAAAATGGCTGGATCGAAATTTTATCTACTAGGAGAGATAGAGTTTTTGGCGTTACATGCATACCAAAATAAATAACTGTCAGGAACATGATGATATACATACGAAACTAGAAAACTCAACTAGCCGTATATTATCCTAATCCTTTTAGATGATGTAAATAATTAAAAAATTTGTGCATAACATGAATGAACATGAGAGGAAAGAGAAAAGAAAACACAGATATGCCAGACTAATCATGAACAGAATTAGCATTCCCCATCAACGAACACTAGCGAGTCAAATTGACGGTAATTACCTACTTGAGTACACTGGCCTGTGTAGAATAAGGTAAGGATTCACTTGCCTGCAGCGCCGGCGACGAGGCGTAGAATGGAGAGGGTTCGGCACGAACGAACGAGGTCGGGGAGGGAGCTGGCGGGGGGCTCGGGGGAGGCAAGCGGCTTGGGGTCAGGGTTGTGGGCGGCGGGGCTCAGTGAGCGAATCATGGCGCGGGGCTCAGGGGGCTCAGGGGTGCGGGCGGCGGCGGAGCTCAGGGGGGCCTCAGGCTGCGCGGGGGAGCGAATCGTGGCGGCGGGGCTCAGGGGCTCAGGGGGCTCAGGGGTGCGGGCGGCGGCGGGGCTCAGGCGGCGCGGGGAGCGAATTGTGGCGCGGCCGGGAACAGCGCAGAGGGCGAGATTGAAACCGGTGAGGCGAGGTGGCCCGTGTGGCTATGTTGACCAAATTTAGGGTTAAGCTACGCCGACGGCAACCGTCGGCGTAGCGCCGCTAATTTTTTTACACAGGGTAAGCTATGCTGACGACAACCGTCAGCGTAGCGCCGCTAATTTTTTTACACAGGGTCTGTGCGGTCGATTTGGGGCACACCTACGCCGATGGTGGCCGTCGGCATCGGCGTAGACCTTCTATTTGTTTTTTCCATTTTTTAGTCTATTTAAGTAAATATATTTACAATTTTGAATACTTTAATATATTTACTACTTTAAATATATTAATATTTTGACTCTATCTAGGGTCTTCCTCCGGTGAAACCCTAGACCGAGGGCCACGGATCGTCTACCCCTATAGCTATCTCCATACGATGGTAGCCCCGGTGGATCTCTCTACTTGTTTTGGTTTGTTTAGGACATATATACATGGAGAGCAAAGGTTGGGCCAACTTTGCCACATTCTAGGCCCCGGTTGTGACGCGGCGGGAGTTTCCACGTAGAGATCCAGGATTTTACTAAGTATTAACGCATGTCTGGGAAGGGGGTCACACCTGGGGCCTACACATGGCACCTACCAACCTTGCACCACTCTCACACACATATCCTAGGGGCACCTGCAAGTTTTCATGTGATTCCGATGCTCCGACGGTCTTCCTTCGGCGAAACCCTAGACCGAGGGCCCCGGATCGTCTACCCCTATAGCTTTCTCCGTACGAGGGTAGCCCGGTGGACCTCTCTACCTGGTTTTTTAGGAAATATGTGCATGGAGAGCCAAGGTTGGGCCAAGTTTGCCACATTGTAGGACCCGGTTGTGACGCGGCGGGAGTTTCCACGTACAGATCCAGGATTTTACTAAGTGTTAACGCATGTCCAGGAAGGGGGTCACACATGGGGCCTTCACATGTCACCTACCAACCTTTCACCACTCTCACACAATTATCCTAGGGGCACATGCAAGTTTTCATGTGATTCCGACGCTCCGGCGGTCTTCCTCCGGCGAAACCCTAGACCGAGGGCCCCGGATCGTCTACCCCTATAGCTTTCTACGTACGAGGGTATCCCGGTCGACCTCTCTACTTGTTTTGGTTTGTTTAGGACATATCTGCATGGAGAGCCAAGGTTGGGCCAACTTTGCCATATTCTAGGCCCCGGTTATGACGCGGCGGAAGTTTCCATGTACTGATCCAGGATTTTACTAAGTGTTAACGCATGTCCGGGAAGGGGGGTTACACCTGGGGCCTACACATGGCACCTACCAACCTTGCACCACTTTCACACACATATCCTAGGGGCACATGCAAGTTTTCATGTGATTCCGACGCTCTGGCGGTCCTTCCTCCGGCGAAACCCTAGACCGAGGGCCCTGGATCGTCTACCCCTATAGCTTTCTCCGTACGAGGGTAGCCTGGTGGACTTCTCTACTTGTTTTGGGTTTGTTTAGGGACATATGTGCATGGAGAGCCAAGGTTGCCACATTCTAGGCCCCAGCTGTGACGCGGTGGGAGTTTCCACTTACAGATCCAGGATTTTACTAAGTGTTAACGCATGTCCGGGAAGGGGGTCACACCTAGGGCCTACACATGGTACCTACCAACCTTGCACCACTCTCACACACATATACTAGGGGGCGCATGCAAGTTTTCATGTGATTCCGACGCTCCGGCGGTCTTCCTCCCCGGCGAAACCCTAGACCGAGGGCCCCGGATTGTCTACCCCTATAGCTTTCTCCGTACGAGGGTATCCCGGTGGACCTCTCTACTTGTTTTGGTTTGTTTAGGACATATCTGCATGGAGAGCCAAGGTTGGGCCAACTTTGACACATTCTAGGCACTGGTTGTGACACGAAGGGAGTTTCCACGTACAGATCCAGGATTTTACTAAGTGTTAACGCATGTCCGGGAAGGGGGGTCACACCTGGGGCCTACACATGGCACCTACCAACCTTTCACCACTCTCACATACATATCCTATGGGCACATGCAAGTTTTCATGTGATTCCGACGCTCCGGCGATGTTCCTCCGGCGAAACCCTAGACCAAGGGGCTCCAAATCGTCTACCCCTATAGCTTTCTCCGTACGAGGGTATCCCGGTGGACCTCTCTACTTTTTTTGGTTTGTTTAGGACATATGTTCATGGAGAGCTAACATTGGGCCAACTTTGCCACATTCTAGGACCCGGTTGTGACGCGGCGGGAGTTTCCACGTACAGATCCAGGATTTGACTAAGTGTTAACGCATGTCTAGGAAGGGGGTCACACCTGGGGCCTTCACATGTCACCTACCAACCTTGCACCACTCTCACACACATATCCTAGGGGCACATGCAAGTTTTCATGTGATTCCGACGCTCCCGCGGTCTTCCTCCGGCGAAACCCTAGACCGAGGGCCCCGGATTGTCTACCCCTATAGCTTTCTCCGTACGAGGGTAGCCTCGTGGACCTCTCTACGTGTTTTGGTTTGTTTAGGACATATGTGCATGGAGAGCCAAGGTTGCCACATTCTAGGCCCCGGTTGTGACGCGGCGGGAGTTTCCACATACGATCCAGGATTTTACTAAGTATTAACGCATGTTCAGGGAAGGGGGTCACACCTAGGGCCTACACATGGCACCTACCAACCTTCGACCACTCTCACACACATATACTAGGGGCACATGCAAGTATTCATGTGATTCCGATGCTCCGGCGGTCTTCCTCCGGCGAAACCCTAGACCGAGGGCCCCGGATCGTCTACCCCTATAAGCTTTCTCCGTACGAGGGTAGCCCGATGGACCTCTCTACTTGTTTTTGGTTTGTTTTGGACATATGTGCATGGATAGCCAAGGTTGGGCCAACTTTACCACATTCTAGGCCCCGGTTGTGACGCGGCGGGAGTTTCCACGTACAGATCCAGGATTTTACTAAGTGTTAACGCATGTCCGGGAAGGGGGTCACCACCTAGGGCCTACATATGATACCTACCAACCTTGCACCACTCTCACGCACATATCCTAGGGGCACATGCAAGTTTTAATGTTTATTCCGACGCTCCGACGGCCTTCCTCCAGCGAAACCCTAGACCGAGGGCTCCGGATCGTGTACCGCTATAGCTTTCTCCTTACGAGGGTAGCCCAGTGGACCTCTCTACTTTTTTTGGTTTGTTTAGGACATATCTGCATGGAGAGCCAAGGTTGGGCCAACTTTGACACATTCTAGGCCCTGGTTGTGACGCGGCGGGAGTTTCCACGTACAGATCCAGGATTTTACTAAGTGTTAACGCATGTCCGGGAAGGGGGGTCACACCTGGGCCTACAAATGGCACCTACAAACCTTTCACCACTCTCACATACATATCCTAGGGGCACATGCAAGTTTTCATGTGATTCCGACGCTCTGGCGGTCTTTCCTCCAGCGAAACCCTAGACCGAGGGCCCCGGATCGTCTACCCTATAGCTTTCTCCGTACGAGGGTAGCCCGGTGGACCTCTCTACCTGTTTTGGTTTGTTTAGGACATATGTGCATGTAGAGCAAAGGTTGGGCCAACTTGCCACATTCTAGGCCCGGGTTGTGACGCGGCGGGAGTTTCCACGTACAGATCCAGGATTTTACTTAGTGTTAACGCATGTCCGGGAAGGGGGGTCCACTTGGGGCCTACACATTGCACCTACCAACCTTTCACCATTCTCACACACATATCCTAGGGCACATGCAAGTTTTCATGTGATTCCGACGCTCCGGCGGTGTTCCTTCCGGCGAACCCTAGACCGAGGGCCCCGGATAGTCTATACCCCTATAGGTTTCTCCATACGAGGGTAGCCCGGTGGCCTCTCTACTTGTTTTGGTTTGTTTAGGGACATATCTGCATGGAGAGCCAAGGTTGGTCCAACTTTGACACATTCTAGGCCCTGGTTGTGACGCGGCCGGGAGTTTCCATGTACAGATCCAGGATTTTACTAAGTGTTAACGCATGTCCGGGAAGGGGGTCACACCTGGGGCCTACACATGGAACCTACAAACCTTGCACCACTCACATACACCATATCCTAGGGGCACATGCAAGTTTTCATGTGATTCCGACGCTCTGGCGATCTTCCTCCGGCGAAACCCTAGACCGAGGGCCCAGGATCGTCTACCCTATAGCTTTCTCCGTACGAGGGTAGCCCGGTGGACCTCTCTACCTTGTTTTGGTTTGTTTAGGACATAATGCATGGAGAGCAAAGCGTTGGGCCAACTTTGCCACATTTTAGGCCCCGGTTGTGATGCGGCGGGAGTTTCCACGTATAAATCCAGGATTTTACTAAGTGTTAACGCACGTCCGGAAAAGGGGTCACACCTAGGGCCTACACATGGCACCTACCAACCTTGCACCACTCTCACACACATATCCTAGGGGCACATGCAAGGCGGTCTTCCTCTGGCAAAACCCTAGACCGAGTGCCCCGGATCGTCTACACCTATAGCTTTCTCCGTACGAGGGTAGCCCAGTGGACTTCTCTACTTTTTTTTGGGTTTGTTTAGGACATATGTGCATGGAGTGCTAACATTGGTCCAACTTTGCCACATTCTAGGCCCGGTTATCACGCGGCGGGAGTTTCCACGTGCAGATCCAGGATTTTACTAAGTGTTAACGCATGTCCGGGAAGGGGGTCACACATGGGGCCTACACATGGCACCTACCAACCTTGCACCACTCTCACACACATATCCTAGGGGCACATGCAAGTTTTCATGTGATTCCGACGCTCTGGCGGTCTTCCTCCGGCGAAACCCTAGACCAAGGGCCCTGGATCGTCTACCCCTATAGCTTTCTCAGTACGAGGGTAGCCTGGTGACCTCTCTACTTGTTTTGGTTTGTTTAGGACATATGTGCATGGAGAGCCAAGGTTTCCACATTCTAGGCCCCAGCTGTGACGCGGTGGGAGTTTCCACAGAAAGATCCAGGATTTTACTAAGTGTTAACGCATGTCCGGGAAGGGGGTCAGACCTATGGCCTACACATGGCACCTACAACCTTGCACCACTTTCACACACATATACTAGGGGCACATGCAAGTTTTCATGTGATTCCGATGCTCCGGCGGTCTTCCTCCGGCGAAACCCCTAGACCGAGGGCCCCGGATCATCTACCCCTATAGCTTTCTCCGTACGAGGGTATCCCGGTGGACCTCTCTACTTGTTTTGGTTTGTTTAGGACGTATGTGCATGGAGATCCAAGGTTGGGACAACTTTACCACATTCTAGGCCCCGGTTGTGACGCGGCGGGAGTTTCCACGTACAGATCTAGGATTTTACTAAGTGTTAACGCATGTTCGAGAAGGGGGTCACACCTGGGGCCTACACATGGCACCTACCAACCTTGAACCACTCTCACACACATATCCTAGGGGCACATGTAAGTTTTCACGTGATTCCGAAGCTCCGGCGGTCTTCCTCCTCGCGATACCCTAGACCGAGGGCCCCGCAATCGTCTACCCCTATAGCTTTCTCCGTACGAGGGTATCCCGGTGGACCTCTCTACTTGTTTTGTTTTGTTTAGGACATATCTGCATGGAGAGCCAAGGTTGGGGCCAACTTTGCCATATTCTAGGCCCCGGTTATGACGCGGCGGGAGTTTCCACGTACAGATCCAGGATTTTACTAAGTGTTAACGCATGTTTGGGAAGGGGGTTACATCTGGGGGCCTACACATGGCACCTACCAACCTTGCAACCACTCTCACACACATATCCTAGGGGCACATGCAACTTTTCATGTGATTTCGACGCTCTGGCGGTCTTCTCTCGGCGAAACCCTAGACCGAGGGCCCTGGATCGTCTACCCCTATAGCTTTCTCCGTATGAGGGTAGCCTGGTGGACCTCTCTACTTGGTTTTGTTTCTTTAGGGCATATGTGCATGGAGAGCCAAGGTTGCCACATTCTAGGCCCCCGGCTGTGACGCTGTGGGAGTTTCCACATACAGATTCAGGATTTTACTAAGTGTTAACGCATGTCCGGGAAGGGGGTCACACCTAGGGCCTACACATGTACCTACCAACACTTGCACCACTCTCACACACATATCCTAGGGGCACATGCAAGTTTTCATGTGATTCCGACGCTCCGGCGTGTTCCTCCGGCGAAACCCTAGACCGAGGGCCCCGATAGTCTACCCCTATAGGTTTCTCCATACGAGGGTAGCCCGGTGGCCTCTCTACTTGTTTTGGTTTGTTTAGGACATATCTGCATGGAGAGCCAAGGTTGTTCCAACTTTGACACATTCCTAAGGCCCTGGTTGTGACGCGGCGGGAGTTTCCACGTACAGATCCAGGATTTTACTAAGTTTTAACGCATGTCCGGGAAGGGGGGTCACACCTGGGGCCTACACATGGAACCTACAAACCTTGAACCACTCACATACACATATCCTAGGGGCACATGCAAGTTTTCATGTGATTCCGACGCTCTGGCGATCTTCCTCCGGCGAAACCCTAACCGAGGGGCCCAGGATCGTCTACCCTATAGCTTTCTCCGTACGAGGGTAGCCCGGTGGACCTCTCTACTTGTTTTGGTTTGTTTAGGACATATGTGCATGGAGAGCAAAGGTTGGGCCAACTTTGCCACTTTTAGGGCCCCGGTTGTGACGCGGCGGGAGTTTCCACGTATAAAATCCATGATTTTACTAAGTGTTAACGCACGTCCGGAAAGGGGGTCACACCTAGGGCCTACACATGGCACCTACCAACCTTGAACCACTCTCACACACATATCCTAGGGGCACATGCAAGTTTTCATGTGATTCCAACGCTCCGCGGTCTTCCTCTGGCGAACCCTAGACCGAGTGCCCCGGATCGTCTACCCCTATAGCTTTCTCCGTACGAGGGTAGCCCGGTGGACTTCTCTACTTTTTTTGGGTTTGTTTAGGACATATGTTCATGGAGTGCTAACATTGGGCCAACTTTGCCACATTCTAGGCCCCGTTATCACGCGGCGGGAGTTTCCACGTGCAGATCCAGGATTTTACTAAGTGTTAACGCATGTCCGGGAAGGTGGGTCACACATGGGGCCTACACATGGCACCTACCACCTTGCAACACTCTCACACACATATCCTAGGGGCACATGCAAGTTTTCATGTGATCCGACGCTCTGGCGGTCTTCCTCCGGCGAAACCCTAGACCAAGGGCCCTGGATCGTCTACCCCTATAGCTTTCTCCGTACGAGGGTAGCCCGGTGGACCTCTCTACTTGTTTTGGTTTGTTTAGGACAT
>CAJUXJ010000109.1:0-20213 GCA_910589775.1 Avena eriantha
GACCAAAGCTAAATTCTATTCTCATGTATGCACATTGTGAAGCAAACATATTCATTCCAAATATGGCAGCCAATGCTTTACAAGCACAAATACTTTTCAGATGAGCCATCCCACCGCTCTTCGCCGATTTTTGCACAAAGCTAGACATACAAACGACTGCTATAACATTTATGTCAAATCATTATATTCTCTTTGAGGACATGGTATTCAGATATTTGCTTCCATATATATATATATGCACTCCTTCTATCATGCCATTCACGGAATATTTGTCCCCATTTCTTCTACCAAAATGGGATTCGTGAAGATATAGGAGTAGTAAAAAGAATAAAGGCGAAAGAATTTGGACTAGACCTTACATAGATTCTCTCTTTATACCAACTACCCTAACACGTGTTAGTCTAGTGCACTTAACTCTTATTCTTTATGCATATGAAACACATTTAAAGGTATTTTATGCTCTCTTGTCATGTCTTCTACATTTATATATCGAGGTAGTTGAGGAGACATTATCATCATATCTGAAAAAAGTTGATACTGGTAGTCAGGTCAGGTGTGTGTATCGCTTGTTTTGCATGAATGGAGACCAATTGACCACCCATTGTATACCATCAGTTCTTTTTTTTCATGCAAATATATTCGTGTCTCCAATGTACACGAGAATATTAGATGTGTGGTTGTTGTTTTTTTCATTTTCGGTAGACTCGATTCTTTCCTTCTTCCATTCTCATTTAGTAATAAAATTTGTCTCACCATGTGGGCTGTGGCTCTGTACACAAAAGTCCTCATGCAGTTTTTCCTACCCACGGGCCCAAGTGAAGGTTATCCAGCCCAACTGTGACCAAATGACCAAATGGTTAATTAAATTTCACCGCAACTCTGTCGTGTCATATACTCAAATCTACCTCCCTCCGTCCCGGTATAAAGGACCTACGCGTATACCTAGATGGTTTATTTATTCAATAAAATATAAACTATTTGAAATAAATGGTATACCATTAGAAAGTATAACATAAATTATCTAATGATATAATTACTGTGTTAAATAATTTATTTTCTATTAGTCAAATTAATGATCTAGGTATACGCGCAGGCCCTTTAAACCAGGACAGAGGGAGAGTAATTCAATTTGGTTGACGCATGCATGACTATCGCAACCGCTCCGTCAGATCGGCTCTCAGATCTCTCCGACGACGTGCTCACCCACGTCCTCTTCTTCCCCGCCTCAAAAGAGCGGCCAGAACCACCTCCCTTGCGGACCGTATCCTCGCTTTGCAACGGTCCCACGGCCACTATTAGGTTCGCAACATAGAAAACATAAAATTTTCTACGATGAGAACTATTGTATGCCAAGATCTATCTACTAGATACAAGCAACGGATGGATATACATTCATATAGAACATACCTTTTAGATCAACAAAGTGTAACAAGGTTGAACTCGTGAATGATGTAGTCGAACGCTTGTCGATCTCAGGATCAAGAAGAAGTCCAGCACCACAACTCAGCAGCGGATCCGTGATCGCACACTGTTCAGGCCACCGAAACCCTCCACCTCATCGTTCCAGCGATGCAGCGGAAGCAGCAACTCCTTTCAGACAAATGCCACCGGGAACATGTATCTCGCTGATCCGAGACCATGGGGGAATAACTCTAGAGGGGGAGAGAGATCCTTCGCAAGGAGGTGTAAGTCAGAAGGAGTGAGAGGGGGCCTTTAAGAGAGGGGGAAGCCCCTCCCCATGGCCAGCGCTCATGGAGGGTGCCCCCACCTCCCTCCATTCATGTGGGTGGAAGCTCCACTCACATAACATGCCTACACTCACACATCCACTCACATGTATTAAATTTCCACTAAATTTAATGGAACTCTCATTTAATAAAACTATTCAGAATTTTGTTAATTACTTAATTAACAAACACTCACATAAAACCCCCTGCAACATTTCAATATCAAATGCAGAACCAATTTCAGCAATTCATCCGGAACAATTCTAGTGTCCATTGATATAATTCTAGCGCTTTGCAATTCTTTCGTCTGAAACATATTTGCTCCAAATGGTGTTGGTATCCATTAAGTGTGTCACCCTATGGTTCGCGAATATGCAGATATGATCGAGACCCCTCTTAGATCAATAATCAGAAGCGGGGACCTAGAGATCCATACTGAATCCCACACATTCAACGATGACTTATGTGATCTGAGAACCTTTAATGCTAGTAACCAAATCCCTTTGTCTCACGATATATTACATGTCCAAGATTCGATCATTGGTATCTCCATACCTAGTTTGATCGTGTTGCCAACATGCCTCTTTTCTCGTTCCCGTGAATAACATTCTAGTGATCACATCACTTGCTTGCAAGCTATCTTATGTGATATCGCCGGAGAGAGGTCCAATTATATCTATCCGTCATCAGGATGGACAAATCCCACTCTTGATCCATGAGCCTCTACATAACACTTCCGTAGCACTGAACCCACCTTTAGTCACCTTTCACGGTATGACGTTTGATGTTATCAAGATACTCTTCCAGTGTTAGTGATGACATGATCACATGGTCTAAGGACTAGGATTACTTCGTATGATGTTATAGCAATATCATAATGCTATACTTCAGATGGATGTCCATCACATCATTCCACTAATGTTCTGACCTCATTATTAACACACATCCCATGTCCATAATCAGGAAACCTTGATCATCTTGTTAATCAACGAGCTAGTTTATAAGAGAGGCATAACTAGGAACTTTCTATTTGTTTATTAAACACAATGTGTTAACGTTTCCGTATTAATACAATTATAGCATGTAAAATAAACATCCATCATATAGTTGGAATACATATAATAACAACTTTATTATTGCCTCTCAGGACATATTCCTTTCAGTCTCCCACTTGTACTAGAGACAATAATCTAGTTACATAGTGATAAATCTAACACCCATGGAGTTCTGGTGTTGATCATGTTTTGCTCTAGGGAGAACTTTAGTCAACAGATCTACTACATTCAGAGTCATATGTACTTTACAAATATTTATATCTCCATCCTTCATGTGCTCGGGATGGAGTGAAAACGGCGCTTAATATGATTGGAATGCTTGTGAGACCTTGGTTCCTGGCGTTGGCTATGGCTCCATTGTTGTCACAATAGATCACCATGGGTTCAATGCACTAGGAACCCACACCTAGTTCGGTTATGAACTCCTTCATCCAAACCGCTTCCTACGATGCTTTCGAAGCAGCAATATATTCCGCCTCCATTGTTGATCTTATCACCACAGTTTGTTTGGAGCTCCTCCAACTAACGGCTGCCCCGTTCATGAGAAATACGTATCTGGATTGAGACTTAGAGTCATCCGGATCGGTGTCAAAGCTAACGTCAACATAACTATTAGCGACCAGCTCTTATTCACCTCCGTATACAAGAAACATTTCCTTAGTTCTTCTTAGTACTTAAGGATATTCTTGACCGCTATCGTGTTGCAAACCTGGATCAGATTGGTACCTACTAGTCAAACTAATAGCATCTTCCACATCCGGTCTTGTACATAGCATGGGTACATTATAGAGACTATGGCTGAAGCATAGGGGATCTTATCCATTATTCCTCTTCTTCCACCATAGCCGGACTTTGAGTCTTACTCAATGTCTTGCCTTGCAACATAGGTAAGAATCCCTTCTTACTTTCGTCCATTTTAACATCTTTAAAATCTTATCAAGGTATGTACTTTGTGATAGCCCTATTAGGCTCCTTGATCTATCTCTATAGATCTTATGCCTAATACGTATGATGCTTCACCAAGGTCCTACATCGAAAATTTGCTATTTAGATAACTTTTAACACGGTTTAAAAGATCTATATCATTCCAATCAGTAATATGTCATCCACATATAATATCAGTAATGCCACATTGCTCCCACTCACTTTCTTATAAATACAAGCCTCTCCATAAGTTTTGACAAATCCAAACTCTTTGATCACCTCATCAAGGCGGAGATTCCAACTCCGGGATGTTTGCTTCAGTCCATAGATGGTTCGATGAAGCTTGCATACCTTGTCAGTCTCCTTAGGATCGACAAAACCCTTTGGTTGTATCATATACAACTCTTCTTGAATAATACCATTGAGGAATGCAGTTTTGACATCCATCTGCCATATCGCATAATTGAAATATGTAGCAATTGCTAACATAATCCTAATCGACTTTAGCATTGCTACGGGAGAGAATGTCTCATCGTAGTCAACTCCTTGAATTTTTCTAAACCCCTTTGCGACAAGTCGAGCTTTATAGATGGTCACATTACCATCAGCATCAGTTTTTCTTTTTAAAATCCATTTATTCTGAACGGCCTTTCGGTCGTGTGGTAAGTCCACCAAGGTCCAAAACTGGCTTTCGTACATGGATTCCATCTCGGATTTCATGGTTTCTAGCCATTTGTTGGAATATGGGATCATCATTGCTCCTTCATACGTCGCAGGGTCATCTAATTCATCAACCATGAAATTCATAACAAGATTTCCATACAGTTCAGGAGCTGCACGTGTCCTGCTTGACCTGTGAGGTTCGGTAGTGTCCTCTTTTGGAGTTTCATGATCATTATCATTAGTTCCCTCTTCATTCGGTGAAGTCAACTCCAGAATAGTTTATGGCGTTGTGTCACTCGCCGTTTCATGAAGAGAAGGTTCGATAACCTCTTCGAGTTCTATCTTCCGACTGCTCACATCTTTCGCGAGAAACTCCTTCTCAAGAAAGGATCTATTCTTGGCAACAATTTTTCCCTCGGATCCGTGATAGAAGGAATACCCAATTGTTTCTTTAGGGTATCCTATGAAGACGCATTTTTCTGATTTGGGTTTGACTTTATCAGGATGAAGTTTCTTCACATAAACATTGCATCCCCAAACTTTAAGAAATGACAGCTTAATTTTGTTTCCAAACCACAATTCTTACGGTGTCATTTCAACGGATTTAGATGGTGCCCAGTTTAAAGTGAATACAGCGGTTTCCAGTGCATAACCCCAAAATGATAGTGGCAAGTCAGTCAAAGACATCATAGATCGAACCATATCTAATAAAGTATGATTACAACATTCTGACACACCATTACGTTGTGGTGTTATGGCAGGTGTGAGTTGTAAAACTATTCCACAATCTCTCATATGTGCGCTAAACTCGTAACTAAGATACTCTCCTCCACAGTCGGACCGCAGAAATTTAATCTTTCTATTATGATGATTTTCCACTTCACTCCGAAATTCCTTAAACTTTTCAAAGGTTTCAGACTTGTGCTTCATCAAATAGATATACCCGTATCTATTCAAATCATCCGTGAAAGTAACAAAATAGCGATATTCACCACGCACCGACACACTCATTGGGCCACATACATTAGTATGTATGATTTCCAATAAATCTGTCGCCCGTTCCATAGAACTGGAAAATAGCGTTCTAGTCATCTTGCCCATAAGACATGGATCACATGTATGAAATGATTCAAAATCAAGTGATTTCAAAAGTCCATCAGAATGGAGCTTCTTCATGCGTTTAACACCTATATGACCTACACGACAATGCCACATATATGCAGATATATCATCATCAAGTTTAATCGTTTTAGCATCAACATTATAAATATGTTTAATGGTATTATCGAGATCCAAGAAAAATAAACTATTCATCATAGGTGCATGACCATAAAAGATATCATTCATATAAATCGAGCAACTATTGTTTTCGGACTTAAATAAATAACCATTTCGCATCAAACACGATCCGGATACATTATTCACGCTCAGTGCATGCACCAAATAACAATTATTTAGATTTATCACTAATCCCGACGGTAGGTGGAGAGGTAGCGTTCCGACGGCGATCTCATCAACTCTTCATCCATTTCTGACACGCATCTTGACCCCACCCCTTGCTAGCGGTCGCTTGTTCTGCAGCCCCTGATTCGAGTTACATATATTAGCAACCGATCCAGTATCGAATACCCAGGTGCTACTGCGCGTACTAGTCAAGTACACATCAATAACATGTATATCATATATACCTTTGTTTTCCCTGCTGGCCTTGTTATTCGCCAAATACTTGGGGCAATTGTGCTTTCAATGGCTAGTACCCTTACAATAATAGCACTCGGTATCAGACTTAGGGGCAGCTCAGGATTTCTTTTCAGGCGCGGCAACAGATTTGCCACCCTTCTTCCTCTTCTGTTTATCCTTCTTGTCTTTCTTGAAACCGGTGGTCTTATTGATTATCAACACTTGATGCTCTTTCCTAATCTCCACTTCCGCAGTCTTAAGCATGGACAAAAACTCGGGGAGAGACTTCTTCATTTCCTGCATGTTATAGTTCATCACGAAGCTCTTGTAGCTAGGTGGCAGATATTGGAGAACATGCCGTATGCCTAAGTCAATGGGAATCGTTATTCCCAGGACACAAGCCTATCGGCGTACCCAGACATTTTGTGTAAGTGCTCACTAACGGAGTTGTTCTCTTCCATCATGCAGCTAGAGAATTTTTTAGAAGCATTATAACTCTCTAGGACAGCATGGATATCGAAAATCATTTCCAATGCACCCATGGTATCAAAGGCATTGCCATTTTCGAAACGCTTTCAAAGTTCTGGCTCTAGCCCATATAGTATACCCATGGCTCTAGCTTTCAAATCGACATTCTTGCTTTAGTCTTGGAGTTGCCTCCGCAACGCGTTAGCATTGTGCCAGTGGCATTGGCTAGTTCGTTCATCTTGCCATCGACATTAGCCCGCATACATGCACATTCAACTTCATGAAGTTGAATACTTCGTCAAAGATGATGATCCTATAGTCGTCACCATTCCAGCCACCGCCGTTCGATCCAAACTATATGATATTTCGTCATGTGCTGATTTTTACATGCCTCTTGCTGAGAGATTGTTCATGGTCTCATTGTGAGGGTATCAAATTGGTGGCGGCGGGGAACATATTTATCTGATCAAGGTGTTTCCGGCAAAAATCATCCTTGGTCACACGCCGGGGATATAGTTCTAGAGAAGTTGGTAGAACAGCTTCGTCCGAAGGACGAGTCCTTTTTACACATGCTTTTAGCTTGTCCCAGGTAAAGTTTATTGTAAAGAGATTAATCTTGCCTTGACAATCACATAAAAGCAAATAGTGTGTAAATTGGTCACATCACATAGAATTTCTGAGGAAACGTGGAAAATGGGCTGAGAAATTGCATAATAAATTAGACTAATGATATAATGTATTGGGACACTTAATTGCCTTTTATTTTCTTTTCTAAAAAAGAAGTGTTGTGACGTGTTTGGTTTATTAGCTACCATGCTTAGCCAGGTTAAATTCCCACGACAGGTTTCTTATCCTCAGAGCACCGCTTTTCCTAGTACGTACTATTTTCTTGTTTTCTTCGATCGATTAGAATAAGCAGAGCATGGGAAGCCTCTCACATTCTTATCTTTGCCGCGTGGAATAAGTAGAGTACGTACTACTATGTTCCTACTCCATGTCGCACCCACACATGGCCCGACAAACAGCAACATCACGCTGATCATGTCCCAAGGCAGCTCCACGAGAGGATCAGCAGGAGATAGCACCAACGCCATGCACTAGAGACAAACCAGCCAAGCTTTTGGTGACCGAACCAAGCGCCGATCGTCGCGTTCACATGCCGATCGACTACATCATATGTCGACTGGCCAAGATCGTCGACGACCTCCCACATGCCAAGACGTGTCTACATCAAGCCGTACTGATCTGCACTGCACCAAGCCGAACAACTACATCAAGTTGTACGACACCACCAGGCTACGAGCCAAGATCTTCATCGAGCATCCACGAGTAGCGACATCAACATCATCCACACGCCAGGCCAGTGTGGGACACGACTTCGTCGACTTCTCACATGCAGCATGACATCGACACCATCGTCGCCATAAGGGACGCCTTAAAGAAACGATCATCGTTGTGACGTCTGCTGCGACATCGCCGACACATCATTGTCAAGGTCTACATCAACATCTTCGTCAACACATTACCGCCACTACTATACCCGTCCACATGATGGACATACATCTACGACGTCCTCTGACAGTATAACTGCAAGGCACGACAACGGTATTGGCCGCGTCCACAACCCCGACGACGACATCGACCGCGTCCACGACACATACGACTGCATCAATAAACCAACATCACAATTGTGATGCTCCTACGACCGCGCATACGGTTCTGGCAAAACCGTGTGTGCTCGGTGACTTCCTCCAGTCCTGGCAAAACTGGTGGTCTCACCTATGACCGTGTCCGCGAGATGCCCCCGGCGGTACCTCTACAAGGTGCAAAACGTCCACAACTGTAGCTCTGTCAACAACAACAACAAAAAACGAGCAATTTTTTGCGCCTCTGGCAATGGCGGCCACACCACTACGACGACTATGACATCGACCATACCCACCTCGATCACGGCTACATCACAATCGACTATCTCGACATCGATATCAACAACAATGTCTATAGCTATACATCGGCAACAATTCTAGTCAACAACGTTCGCGCCATCGCTTGCGTCCATGACACTCCCGCTGTGACTGAGGGAGGAAAGAGAGGCACCAGAAGGGGACACAGTCACTGCCCTAGGTGTTGGCCAAGATCATCAAAGATGCAATTGATGATGACATGGAGGAGAAGTTGGCGGAATTCAAATCCAGTCGCAAACGTCCGCTTCTCTCCCGCTACGACTGAGGGGAAATGTTAGAATATGTATAGAACTTAGAGATAGACTAGGACTCATCTTCTTCTACTCCAAGTGTATCCCCTCCATGTACGTCTATATATACCCACGAGGGTCAACCAAATGAAGACACCAGAATATTTTAGGGTTCTACAATTTCCACACCATGCTGGTGTCCTCAAGCTGACTGTCTTCTCCATCGCCGACATTATCGTCAATGCAATCACAAAAGAAACATATAAATATATAGGGGCTCATTCGCAACTTCCCCAACCTAGAGCTTCTGGATGTTGAGGAGGTCTCTGGCTATCAGGATGACCGCACCGATGCCGGGAGCTCCACATGCTCGGCCGCTGCCCGGCGGTCTGAAAGGTCGGGCTTAAATTCACACCTACTTCGACAAAACCCTCGAGCCGGCCGACTACACGGTAGCTATGTTCGAGCTCCGGCCTTACAAATCATCACTCGACTACACGGCTGTTGTGTGGTCCCATCACTACTAGGAAACAGCTTATCAGTGGCGCACCTTTTTTCACTATCCGTGGCGCATTTCCTAGTCGCCACTGATACCTCGGCACCGATAACTATCTTCTGTGGCGCATATTGAAATGCGCCACATAAATCTCAAACTTCTGTGGCGCATATGGACAATATGCGCCACATAAGATTTTTCCCAAATTTTAAATAAAGGCGGGCCAGATCTCAAACTTCTGTGGCGCATATGGCCAATATGCGCCACAGAAGTTTTTTCAAATTTCAAAAAAAAACCCGGGCTAGATCTAGATCTGGCCGGAGGTGGTGGTTGTGGTGGTGGTGGTGGTGGTGGCTGGAGGAGGGCTAGGAGGAGGTCGCCGGAGTTGGTGGTCGAGGAGGAGGAGGAGGAAGAGGAGGAGTTCGCGGGAGTTGGTGGTGGAGGAGGAGGAGGTCGTTGGAGTAGGTGGTGGTGGAGGAGGAGGAGGAGGTCACCGGAGGAGGAGGAGGTTGTCGGAGGAGGTGGTCGGAGGGAGGAGAAGGGGAGAAGTGTGGAGGGGAGGAGAAGTGAGGAGGGGAGAAGAAGTGGGGGAGAAAAAGGAAAAAGAGAGGGAGAAGGGCACCGGCAGGATTCAAATTTCGAATCCCGCCCAAGACTTCTGTGGCGCATATGGGAGAAATGTGCCACATAAGTTTCACCCCCTTTTTTATTTTTTGCAGTTCTACCCTAAATAAATTTTTACTCTTTTCGAATTTGGGGATTCTGTAAAATCGAGAATGGCCATAGGCGTTGGATTCTAGTAGGATTTCGAGACGATCATTTTGATAGGTTAAAGATTTTTTTCTGACATCGTATGCAAAAGTTATAGCCGTTTTACCGTGCCATGACCTATTTTTGCAAAATACATCGAAATTCAAGTTTTTCAATTTTGTCTACATCTATAACCTAAAATCAAACTACAACTCAAAGGAATTATTTTTTTGAAGTTTCTATCATTTTTGTTTATTTTTTTACAAAACTGAAAAGGTGATCCACGTGGGGGGGAGGGGGGATCTGTTTTTGCTTGTTCTGTGGCGCATATACCAGGCGCATATGGACATATGCGCCACCGAAGTTTCTCTCCCCTTTTTTTGGTGCTTCGTCCCATCAACTTTCTGTGGCGCATACGTCTATATGCGCCACAGAATCATCACTTTCTGTGGCGCATACGTATGCGCCACATAAATGTGGACTTCTGTGGCGCATATTGGTTCCGTGCGCCACTGAAGTGCCAAACTTCCGTGGCGCATATTTTCACGTGCGTCACTGATACATATTTGTGGCGCATGGTTTTACATATGCGCCACAGAATATCTTGTCTACCTATAAATTGTTTCCTAGTAGTGCATACTTCTCGAGTGGTCGTATTTGCTCAAGAATGTGGTGGTGCGGTTGGACCTGCTTCTAGGTCCAGTTCGTTAGTTTCCTGGCAGGAAATTCTAGCAACCTTGAGGAGGCCAACATCCTCGCCTGCGGGAAGCGGTACGACTTGAGCTACCTTGAGGTTGAAAAATGGAGGGCTGGTCAGTCGACTCATCCTTACTTTGGTTGCTGGCGTCTTGGGTCCTCGTCGCCGCCACCGTTGTCTTGGTTCCGGCCTTTTGGGGAGAATGTGTTTGTGGCTACCCTAGAGTCCAAGAGAGATGTAGATCCCATATGGGAGGGGCGTCTTGGATGGTAGGCTTCCATCCAGTACTATTGGAGAATTTTGAAGGTAACATGAGGCCGAATGAAGTGAAGTTTGACAGGCTTCTATTAGAATTGAGTTAGAGTTATAGTAGGACTCTAGTCCTAAGTCGGTTTAGGGCTGGCCGACCCCCCTCCTCTCTTCTATATAAACTTTGTACTATTGTTCAAATCAATACAAGTTATTATTATCCCAAATTATCATGGTATCAGACGTCTAGGTTTTTGCGCACCTAGATGGCTCCGCCAACTCCGCCACTGCCGACCCCGACTTGTCCACTCTGGACGCCGGCTGAAGCCCGCGCCGCCGGCGCACCTCTATCTTCCTCCTCCACCTCTACTCTCCACCAAATTCCCTACCAAAACCCATAGCCTCCACAACTTACCCTAGCCGACACGATCGCCGACTTCTCTCCCTTCGTCCTGATCGTCCTCGATCTCTCCAAGCACAATTTTTATCATTGGCGCCACCTCTTCCACGTTCATCTTGGTCGCTGCGGACTCCGCAATCATATCAACCTCGCCTCTACGCTGCGGCCCGCCGATCCGCGCTGGGTCAAGGACGACCTCACCGTCATGCAATGGATTTACACTAGGATCTCTGCCAAGCTCTTCAACCTAGTCTCCACCGATGACGCCACGACAGCGCAACTTTGGACTGCCCTCTAGTAGCTTTTCCAGGACAACTCCCATTCACGCGGCAACACTCTCCACATCGAGCTTCGTACCAGCACTCAAGGCGATTCCCACGTCACCGTCTTTTGCCAACGCATCAAGGCCATCGGCGAAGAACTTCGGGAGCTCGGTGATCCCGTGGACGACCGTGCCCTCATCAACGCCCTCCTCGTCGGTCTAGGCGAACAATTTGAGAAGCAAGTTGCCTTCATCCCTCTGCTGAAACCCTACCCAAGCTTCTCCGAGGTGCGATCTATTTGCAACTCGAGGCCCAGAATCAAGCACGCAAGGCTGCTCGTCCTCCTCATGTGTTTCGCACCGTGGCTCGCCCACCACTCCTGCCGACTCCTGCTGCACCCTCGACGGCCCCTCCTGGATGGTGACCGAGCCTGAACTACCGCAGCAAGAGCCCAGTGTATCGGCCTCCTCAACCTCGGCCACCTGCTCCAGTGTCGGCCCCTCCAACGTCGGCCCCTCCAGTGCCAACACCACCAGCACTGACACCTCCCTCTATCGTGGCCCCCTCGCCAACCTGGCAGCCATAACACGATCCATGGACGGGTCTTGTTCAGGCATGGCCTATGCCATGGTCGACTCCTTTGTAGGGTCACGGGTAGGCTACACTAGCGTAAAATCAAAAATTTCTACCGCGTCAACCAGGAATACTATTGTCATAGATCACGGGATTACCGCTAGACGCGCAGGTGCGGAACTCGATGAAGCACGTTGCGGCAGTGTAGATGTTCTACGTCTCCTCCTCGTCCTCGTCCCACGAGCAGCTCCCTTTTGCGCGGCTCGTCCAAGTGCTATAGATGCAGCACCTCCGAGGTATCCACACGTCCGGAGTGGAAGTCGTCACACGCCAGACTGCTAGGTCTGCGCGTGCAACACAGGCGGAAGAGGAGTGGCGGCTGGGTGGAATGCTCTCTCCTTTTCAGCTCGCCTCACTCCCTCTTATATAGGCATCCCTGGTGGGCTTCTACATTAGCAGCCCATTAGCAGCCTAAGCCTGGTCTAATTCGGATCCAATCCTCATTAGGCTTCCAGCCCCTAAAGTGTGTGACCCTATAGGTTCATACACGTATAGACATGACGCGAGTACACTTACTCCGTCAATAGTTGGTAGCGGCCTCTAGCAAGACGTGCCAACTCCTAAACGCATATAAAGATCATTCAGACGAACCATCACAAGGTTGAGTACATGTCTTTCCCTTTGCCTCACGATATTTGGTCTAGCTCTAAGCTGACCTCTCTTTCTCGATACTGTGATTCAGAATCCCTTTACTAGGTTAACTCTTAACCATATGTAGCACGGCCATGCATTTCTGGATCCGATCACTCGAGGGGCCCAGAGATATCTCTCTCAAGTAGAGAGGGGCAAATCCCATCTTGATTGACTGATGCCTTGCAGCATGTATTAGGACAAACCCGAAAGCTACCTTTATAACTACCCAGTTACGGAGTAGTGTTTGATAGCCCCAAAGTAGGTCGATCCACATCTCAAGTACATGCGACAATCTCAGGTCTAAGGACAAAACGTACACGATGTGTAGAGAGAGCTGCAAGTATTATTGCTAGTCTCATGTTGGGTCAGTCCAACCCCATGTTCATAACATGTGTCCACATCATTGGTCTGACATCTCCATGTCAATGACTTGCGAAACATAGTCATTAACCAATCGATGTGCTAGTCTAATATTCACGTGTGTCCTCGCATGAACTCCGACTAGGGACAATTATTAGATAACCATACAAGTAAAGAGTTTCACAAACAATTCACATAATTGCCAATCAATACAAGTTGCCTGGTATATGGATATTCAAGGAACATTATAATAACTCATGGATACACATGAAATACAATCATCTCTATGATTGCCTCTAGGGCATATTTCCTTCAGTCTCCCACTTGCACTAGAGTCAATCTAGACAGTATCTAATACCTATTGCTCTTGTGTGCGCTTCATGCGCAGGCTGCGGGAGTGGCTTAGTCAAGGGATCAGCAACATTTGAGTCCGTATGTATTTTGCATAACATGACACTACCTTCATCAATGAACTCACGAATCAGATGGTAGCGCATGCGAATATGTTTGTTCTTCTGGTGCTGTCTAGGTTCTTTGGCTTGTGCAATAGCACCATTGTTGTCACAATAAACGTCCAAGGGATTGGACGAGCCCTGAACCACACCAAGAGCGATCAGGAAATTCCTAATCCAAACAGCTTCCTTTGCAGCCTCCGAGGCAGCAATATATTCAGCTTCTGTTGAAGAGGAGGCCACTGTATCTTGCTTGGAACTTTTCCAGCTCACAGCACCACCATTCATGACAAACACATAACCTGATTGCGATTTCGAGTCGTCTGAGTCATTAAGGTAACTCGCATCTGTGTAACCCTTTACACTGAGTTCAACCTCACCTCCATAAACTAGGAACATATCCTTAGTCCTTCTCAAGTACTTAAGGATATTCTTTACCGCTGTCCAGTGAATCTCACCTGGATCAGCCTGGTATCTGCTCGTAACACTTAGAGCATAGGAAACATCTGGGCGAGTACATGTCATTGCATACATGATGGATCCAATAGCCGAAGCATATGGAACCCTACTCATGCGTTCTCGCTCATCAGTGGTCGAAGGACACTGAGTCTTGCTGAGTTTAATGCCGTGAGACATGGGCAAGAACCCCTTCTTAGCCTCTTCCATGCTGAACCGTTTCAACACTTTGTCAATGTACGTACTCTGGCTTAATCCAATTAGCCTCCTTGATCTATCTCTATAGATCTTGATACCCAGAATATATGCCGCTTCTCCCAAGTCCTTCATAGAAAAACTATTTTTCAATGAGGTCTTAACAGACTCGAGCATAGGAATGTCATTTCCAATCAATAATATGTCATCCACATATAAGATTAGAAACACAAGTGATTTCCCATTTTCTTTCTTATACACACAAGGTTCTTGTTCGTTTTTGGTGAAGCCAAACTCCTTTACAACTTCATCAAATCGAATGTTCCAACTCCGAGATGCTTGCTTCAGCCCATAAATAGACTTTTGAAGTTTGCATACCTTTCCAGCATTGTTTGGATCGACAAAACCTTCGGGCTGCATCATATACACGTCCTCAGAAAGGATTCCATTTAAGAAAGCCGTCTTGACGTCCATCTGCCATATCTCATAATCGAAATGTGCAGCAATGGCTAGAATGATCCGTATAGATTTAAGCATCGCTACGGGCGAGAAAGTCTCGTCGTAGTCAACTCCTTGAACTTGTCGAAAACCTTTTGCAACAAGTCGAGCTTTATGGATGTGAACATTTCCATCCATATCAATCTTCTTCTTATAGATCCACTTGCACTCGATGGCTTTAAAACCATCAGGCAGGTCAACCAAGTTCCAAACTTGATTGTCTCCCATGGACTCTATCTCGGATCTCATGGCAATCAGCCATTTCTCAGAGTCTGGGTCCACCATCGCTTCTGCATAGGTCACGGCTCATCATTGTCTAACAATAATACTCTCGCGATTCGCGGAGCCTCGCCGACCTTCGTGTTGTGGTGCATTCTATTGCCACGGGTTCCTCAACTTGTTACTGCTACAATAGCATCACTCGTAGAAGCATCCCCGACTGGCTCATCTTGAACTTCTTCAAGTCGCACCGACCTTCCACTCGTTCCGCTTTGTGAGAAACTCTTCTCTAGAAACACCGCTACGAGCGACAAACACTTTGCCCTCTTCTCGTTGGAGAAGTAATACCCTAAGGGTTCCCGTGGTATCCCACAAAATGCACTTATCCGATTTGGTGTTGCTGTCCGACTGAAGTCGCTTGACAAATGCATCACAACCCCAAATCTTTAGAAAAGACCAACTGGGATCTTTCCAGTCCACATCTCATATGTATGTCTTAACTACGGATTTAGATGTACCCTATTTAGTGGTGAAAGCTGCTGTTCTAGCGCGTAACCCCAAAATGATAATGGTAATCCGACTGGCTCAATCATCGATCGAACCATGTCCAACAAAGTTCGATTACGCCGTTCAGAGACCCCGTTTCTTTGAGGCGTTCCGGGCGGCGTGAGCTGTGGAACAATTCCGCAACTCTTAAGATGATTGCTAAACTCGTGACTCAATATTCGCCTCCGCGATCAGATCGCAAGGCCTTTATTTTCTTGCCACGTTGATTCTCTACCTCATTTTGAAACTCTTTGAACTTTTCAAAAGTTTCAGACTTATGCTTCATCAAGTAGACATAGCCATATCTACTGAAATCATCAGTGAAAGTAATGAAGTAGTGATATCCTCCTCTGGCTGTCGTGCTCATTGGTCCACATACATCAGTATGTATGAGTTCCAACAAGTCTGTCGCTCTCCCCCCCTCGGGGAAACCCCGTAAAAGGCGTCTTGGTCATCTTTCCAAGTAAAACAAGCTTGACATGTCTCGTATGATTCAAAATCAAACGAAGTTAGTAGAAGACCATCACCATGGAGCTTCTTCATGCGCTTTTCACTTATATGCCCCAAACGACAATGCCATAGATAGGTAGGACTCAAATCATTTGGCCGAAGCCTTTTAGCACTAACATTGTAAACACATGCATTATCAAGATTTAAAATAAATAACCCATTCACAATGGGAGCATCAGCCACAAACATAGCATTCTTCAGAGATTACACAACCATTGTTTGTACTCGCGAATGAATAACCATCCCTCATCAAACATGAAGGTGATAAAATGTTTCGACCCATACTAGGAATGTAATAACAATTATTCAACTCCCATGATAAATCCTGACGGAAGGTGAAGTTGCATGACGCCGACGAACAATGCAGCAACCCTTGCTTATTTCCGACGCGAAAATCCACTTCGCCTTTTTGCACTTCTCTAGTCCTTATTAGCCCCTGCATCGAATTGCAAATATGAGCAACCGATCCGGTATCAAATACCCAAGAGTTAAATAAGAATCTGCGAGAGAAAATGTCCACAACATTACAACAAGTGTACCTGAGTGGGAAGTACTCTTACTTCCACTTTTCTTCAAAGAAGCCTAGGTACTTGCTGCAGTTTCCTCTTCCCAGTGGCCATATTCGTGACCAAAAGAAACACTCAGTGTCTCCTGCCGGACCAGCCTTTTGCTTGGGTGCAGGGTTTGGCTTAGGGATCGATCCTTAGCCTTGCCCTTCTTTCTTCTGCCAAGAAGTGCCCTTTTTTCTTGAAGCTAGGCTTGTTCTGCACAGCCAATCACATGGCTATGCCCTGCACCCTTCTTAATGTCACATTCTGCTGTTTTCAGCATCCACATAATTCATTAGGCCCCTCTCCACCCCTATGCATATGGTAGTTCGAAATGAAATGCCCATAGCTAGATGGAAGAGATGCCAAAATGAAGTCAGTGGCCAACTCTTGGCCTAATGGAAAACCAAGCTTTTCCAAAGTCTGACTGTAACCAACATTTTGATCACATGGGGGCCTACAGCTGCCTCCCTCTGCCAGCTTGCATTCCACAAAGGACTTAGCGACATTGTACCTCTCAGTCCTAGCCTGAGTCTGGAACATGTCCTTAAGCGCAACGATCATATCGTACGCTTCCTGATCCTCAAACTGTTTTTGAAGATCAGGTTCCATGCATGCAAGCATAAGACACTGACCTCAAGAGATTCATCACATGCTTTCTTGTAGGCATTCTTAAGGTAGCAGTTGCATTATCAGCAGGGTTCATCCGGGATTGGGGTATCCAGAACAGTTTCCTTGTTTCTCAGCCCTGAGAACAATTCTCAGGTTACGGACCCAGTCCGAATAGTTTGTTCCATTTAGTTTATCCTTTTCAAGAATCGAACGCAAAGCAAAAGGTGATGAATTGTTCGGTGCCATTGATCTACAACAAAAAAATATGCAAAATACTAAGCCATGTAACCATGAAAGAGTAAAACATATTAAACAATTTAATAGCATATACTCCCACTTAAATCAACATCCCTCTATTGATACTAAGTGATTCAAGATCCACAATTAACAAGTCGACTAGTGAGCTTTAGCATCACTGCTAGAAGACAGGTAAATCGGTAAGCAACCTTTGCTAATCATATCACATATGACTCTTGTTGTTGGGTGACATCTCTATGTCAAACCTAGGCGCCCAACCTTTATGCCCCCAAGGTCCTTAACTGTTAAGATGACCTTGTTAAGCTCACCAACCCTTATGCGTGTAGGTATCCGATACAAACCCCATCCAGCCAAGGAAAACCGTGGCACCCTAATTTCATAGACCCACCAACGATTGTACAGGGCATAGGATGGTGCAAGGTTTGGTTGGGAGGGCATGGGTTAACTTAAACTTTGTGAGGGATCGTTCTACTTCTATCATCTAAGCATGCATAGTAGTAAAACGTATAAGAATAGCATTCACATAGATGTGATACAGTATGGCCCATTTTTCTCATGGTGATCTCCATCGCCATAGAACCTGTCCACCATGATGATCTCCATCTTCATGCTCTATGCGAGCCATCCTCCAAGTGATGAGTTCTCCAAGAACTAATACAAGCTATTACTCCTAACATCTAGTAATCAAAATTACATGGTATTGGGATCATCACAAGTTGGCACGCAGGCCATTACAATAATTGACAACACATATGGCTCCAGCCGTGTTGCCCAACTCACGACACGCAGGTCATGAAAAAATACATACATGCATCACATACATTTTTGGGCCATACTGATCACATAAATCCTGCAAAAACAAGTTGTGCATAGAATCGCATTCTACCGGATCATGTGAAATCGTACCCACCTATGAACCTTAACGAGATACAAAAAGGGGGCTACGACTAAGGGGGGGTCTAGGGGGTCTCCCCCTGCGGGGTTCGAAGGGGCAGCGCCCCGCGGTACCTTTGTGAAAAATGAGAGATCAAATCTATACAATTTTCTTTAAGGATTTGATCGGCAAATCCAATTTACCATAAACCGACCATAGTTCCGATTTGACCAAACTCCTTTGATCACGGTACGTCGATTCAGATCTAATTCCCGATTCGATCAATCATATTGATCTTCGCGTGATTCAGAAGGATTTATGTGTCACTGTCTACCCCGATGGCGGAAACCGACCGGTAGGGGTAAGTCGTTCGACGACCTTAGAATCACGATCACGGAAATTAAGATCATAGATCAATCCAGAAACACCGCCATACAAACGATCATATCATTCATATCAATCTACATATCACCATATGCAAACTTCCCGAACCTATGACTGAATAGCATCGGCTCTGATACCACTGAAGGGTAACGGGTAGGCTACACTAGCGTAAAATCAAAAATTTCTACCGCGTCAACCAGGAATACTATTGTCATAGATCACGGGATTACCGCTAGACGCGCAGGTGCGGAACTCGATGAAGCACGTTGCGGCAGTGTAGATGTTCTACGTCTCCTCCTCGTCCTCGTCCCACGAGCAGCTCCCCTTTGCGCGGCTCGTCCAAGTGCTACAGATGCAGCACCTCCGAGGTATCCACACGTCCGGAGTGGAAGTCGTCACACGCCAGACTGCTAGGTCTGCGCGTGCAACACAGGCGGAAGAGGAGTGGCGGCTGGGTGGAATGCTCTCTCCTTTTCAGCTCGCCTCACTCCCTCTTATATAGGCATCCCTGGTGGGCTTCTACATTAGCAGCCCATTAGCAGCCTAAGCCTGGTCTAATTCGGATCCAATCCTCATTAGGCTTCCAGCCCCTAAAGTGTGTGACCCTATAGGTTCATACACGTATAGACATGACGCGAGTACACTTACTCCGTCAATAGTTGGTAGCGGCCTCTAGCAAGACGTGCCAACTCCTAAACGCATATAAAGATCATTCGGACGAACCATCACAAGGTTGAGTACATGTCTTTCCCTTTGCCTCACGATATTTGGTCTAGCTCTAAGCTGACCTCTCTTTCTCGATACTGTGATTCAGAATCCCTTTACTAGGTTAACTCTTAACCATATGTAGCACGGCCATGCATTTCTGGATCCGATCACTCGAGGGGCCCAGAGATATCTCTCTCAAGTAGAGAGGGGCAAATCCCATCTTGATTGACCGATGCCTTGCAGCATGTATCAGGACAAACCCGAAAGCTACCTTTATAACTACCCAGTTACGGAGTAGTGTTTGATAGCCCCAAAGTAGGTCGATCCACATCTCAAGTACATGCGACAATCTCAGGTCTAAGGACAAAACGTACACGATGTGTAGAGAGAGCTGCAAGTATTATTGCTAGTCTCATGTTGGGTCAGTCCAACCCCATGTTCATAACATGTGTCCACATCATTGGTTTGACATCTCCATGTCAATGACTTGCGAAACATAGTCATTAACCAATCGATGTGCTAGTCTAATATTCACGTGTGTCCTCGCATGAACTCCGACTAGGGACAATTATTAGATAACCATACAAGTAAAGAGTTTCACAAACAATTCACATAATTGCCAATCAATACAAGTTGCCTGGTATATGGATATTCAAGGAACATTATAATAACTCATGGATACACATGAAATACAATCATCTCTATGATTGCCTCTAGGGCATATTTCCTTCATCTTTACACACCGGGACATGGAGTCCTGG